>PVLA01005549.1:0-27256 GCA_004027455.1 Hydrochoerus hydrochaeris
CTGTAACTTGAATAACTATTTCTAAAAGAACAATGTGTAATGTATCAACTAGTGATTTCTTACTATTTATCTTCTTTTCTTGAAATTCTGTAATATTTCTACCTTTTTCCTGTTTTTTTCTCTTTAAATAAAAAATGAAAAAAAATAAAGTTTTTTATTTAAAAATACTCTATTACGAAGGTTTCATATGGGTATGACATATGATTGCTATTAACTTCATGGTGTATTAATGTATTCATGCTTTCAGATTTTCCATAATGTAAAACAGGGATTATTTATGGTGACAGACAGATTCAGACCTCTGCCTTTAACAAAAACTTATGAGATGTACATCCTACTAAAGGTCAAAAAGTTAAGTAAAAGCTTCTTATGTATTACTTACATATTAGGTAGGGATGGTTGACCAAAAAGGGGTATTTTATATCAAAATGAAAATTCAGATGTGTTACAAAATATCATGATTGTCATGCCATATGTTGTATATGTTTTTGATTTATAATTTTCTGTGTAATATATAGATTTGATTTCTAATTTTTGGTGCAAAATATGCTTTTTAGCACTCTACAGGTATTCAAATGTTAAAATATCCATGGTTATTAAAAAATAACAGTTCCATTTTATGTTTTAAGGTGTTTGATATTTAGGTAAAATAATGTTACACTTACTACCTCTACCACATTGTACTATTATCAATCTTGTGGATGTTCAACACCTGAGGTTTAGAGATCAAAAATTAGAGA
The DNA here is from genome assembly GCA_004027455.1 of Hydrochoerus hydrochaeris. NCBI lineage: Eukaryota > Metazoa > Chordata > Mammalia > Rodentia > Hydrochaeridae > Hydrochoerus > Hydrochoerus hydrochaeris. The sequence goes on from PVLA01005549.1 coordinate 741, forward strand.
CAGAGATGGGTTAAGAGGAGAGTCAATATTTTAGACCTAGACCTCTGAGGTCAGTGAGGATCCAGGACATTAGAGAACCTCTGCTGCAACATCCTATACTCAGAAAGTCCCTATCTCATCGGTGTGTGGTGTGCCCAAGTCACCAGGAGAATAGGTCACAAGTTTTCACAGAAAGCAACCCAGTTAAGCAAGGGCCATGACTCATCCAGATGGCTGACACTGACAGAAGGGCTAAAAGGAGCTATGCATGGTTCCAAGGCATTTTCTGAGGAAACTTAACTGACCTTGATAGATATTAAAAAACTGATTGTATTTAATACAGGTATCACCTTAACTTTATCTTGAACATCCTGCAGAAGAATATAAGAGGTATAAACAATGCCATAGTAATATGTTAGTCATAAAAGAAACTCAAATCAAGAATACCTTCTGACAGTTGCCTGTTACACTGATAGCTGTCTACTGTTATGGATTAATGGACCATTAACTACTGAATGCAGGAACTTAAAATCCTTGGACTGCGCTTAAAATGAAAAGGATTCAAGAATGAAAAGATCTTCCACAGAGTTCTTCAAACACAGTTTCTCCAGCTTCAACTGACCACCCATCCATGCTATAACAAAACAAAAAAGGGGTATGTAGGGAGCTGTTGAAGGTAGGGATTGATCACGTGTGTTGGGCTCAAGCAAGGCCACCCCTGCAAACACAGAGAGCTCAAAGCAAGCCACATAAACAAGCTGTTCAAGCTCCAAGCAGGCCAGGGGCTCAGGGCAGCCAGGCAAACAAGTTGCTAGACAGCAGGGTTCAAATTGACATCATTCTTCTGAGAGTATAAATAAACATGTTACAGCGGTTGACCAGTCCCTTCTCTCCCATCAGGAGAGAGGGCTCCACCTGACGTCAGCTTTTGTCTCTTTATTTTCTTATCCATTCACCATAACCTCCCCCATACTCTTTGCTTTCCCTGTGGGTTTCAGTTCTTGCTTCTGATCTTTGCTGGGTCCCAGGGACCCACTTCCTTCCTTCTTGTCTTCCTCACATTGGTATATTCCAGAGTCTGGACACCAAAACTCACAAAGGCTGTTTCCCTGCTGTTCACCACTCTATCTTTGGGGCATGTGTCTTAAAAGCTATTATGAAAAATTTCAATCATATACAAATCTAGAGACCCCATATTTATTCATCACCCACTTTCTACAGGTAGTAGCTTTCTGTCGTCTTGTTTCTGCTAGTTTTCCCTACCACTTGTTTTGTAGGAGTATTTTAAATCAAATCCCAGACATTGTCTCGTTTCACCACAAATACTTCTGAGCTTTTTCCTAATGGATAAGAACTTTAAACAGAACCATAATATTATTGTCACACAAAGCAGAAAACTGATTATTTTATGTTATCTAACCAGTCTGCATATTGTTTCTACTGATTGTTTCAAAATGGTCCAAAAATTGCATTAATTGATGTCTCTTCAATGTCTTGTTTACTAAGAAATCTCCTTGCTCTCCCTCATTCCATTAATTTGTTGGAAAAATTAGATCATTTGCCCTGCAGAACTTTCCAGTCTATATTTAGCTGATAGTATCTTTGGTATCTTTCAACATGTTTCTCCATGCCTCACATTTCTTTAAATGGTAGTTTAAATGGAGGTTAAATGGAGGTTTGATTAGCTTTGGATTCTTTTTGTTTTGTTTTTGTCATCAGCACTTGATTGGTGGTGCTGTACTTTCTACTACACTGAGACACATTGCAAAGTAGTGATTTTCCTTCTCTTATTTCTGTATTTATTAGTTGTGTGTGCGTGCATGTTCGTGTATATATGTTTTGCTGGTGACAGAACCCAGGACCTCTCCAGTGCCAGCAATGCTAGGGAAGCACTCTAGAAGTGACCTACATCCCTAGACCACTGTGGCTCTTTTATAGAGAAATCCTTCCCCTCCTCAACCACTGTTTTTGGTTAATCTGAAATACAGTTCACAAAGGAAAGGCAAGATAAATGGGTGATTCTTTCTTTAGTTAGCACTTAGCAGATGGATGCCCTAGTAACCTTCAAAGTCTGTTGATGAGAGGTTTCCTTTTTTAGGTAACATTATAAACTCAGGACTTAAATATACATAATATATATGTAAAATGTGTTTCAGTTCATTACAGCCACTCTTCTTATCAATGCTTGTCCCTCTGGCCAGTGCATTGACCCAAGCATTTTTGACATCTTGTTTTCTGAACTAGTAAGAAGCTCCAGGATTTTGCTATACTTTGGCTGCCCCACACTTATGATAAGACTTCTGATATGTCTGAAATTAAGTTACAGGCCAGAGAATGGAGGAAGGAAAGATAAATTTATTTTAACTGATAGCTTCGTGCTAAAATCAACAAAGAAAAAGGAAAAAAAACCCTTCTACATTCCTTTCCTGTGTGCTGAAGATTAGTCACCAAGGCAACCTGGCATTCTTTAGAACCACAGCAAGAAGTTTACAGTCTAAACCGTTCTTGTCCTAAAATTTTACCCACTCTGCAGTGCCCTGCCCCATCTGTCTATAAATTAGATGTAAACAATTTATGTTTCTTCTCTCTAGCATTTCATTATGAAACTCTCTGGCTCCTTAGGTCGGTGGACAGTTTCCCAACTGCTATCTGGCCATGCTTTTGGTAGCGTAGGGAAATTGCCAGAGAACCAGTTCTTTTACCTTTTAGTGTCTGAATCTGTGCAATAAACCTTTATTTCAGAGATCTCAGAGTCTCGCAAGTTGATTTAACACCTGGAAGCACCCTTTTCTTCTAGGAGCTCTTGGTTTCTTTGTCTGAGAAACGAAGGGAGCCTTACTTCAGATGTAAGGCAGAGTGATGATTTTGAAGAGGCTCCCAGTGGGCCAGCGCATTTGTTCAGTAGAATGGCAGGATGGGCCCTTGAACCAAACTCTTGATTTACGCGAGAGACAGGGTTAATCATCCACCGTCAGCGTTGCGGGGGTGGGTGTCAGGAGGGCAGGGCACTGGGAGACTCTCCCCAAGGTGTATCTTTTGGCAAGTTAGGGTCCCCACCCTGGATCCTCCCCCCTCCCCGCACGCCCGAATATCGGCGGCTCTAGGTGCGTGACTAAGTTTCCGGCACCGGTGGGGATCGCCTTGGGACTTGCCTTGGCCCTTGTCCCTGCCTTCTGCCCCGCCCCGTCGTCTCGCGAGTTGGAGCTGGGGTGCGTGTTGCGTGGGCGGGGGGAAGGGAGAGCGGGCTGCGAAGGCCAGGCCGGCCGCCCCACCCTGCTCTGGAGCCTCGGCGCCCTCTGGCGGCCGCTTGGTGGGGCAGGGCTTTGCCTTGGGGCGGGGCTTAGGTCTGGCTGCCCCGCCTCTCAGGCAGGGGTCGGGCCTGGGCCTGGGCCCGGGCTGGGGGACCGGACTGGGGTGGTAGTTACGGTCGGAGACTGCAGGGGTTTCAGAAGGACGTAAGCTTAAGAAGGGGAATGAAGAGGACACAGGAGCACGCACAAATCTAGGGTCACGCGTGGTCGCCGACCGCGCGTGGTCGATTGGCGAACTGAACTAGTTCTTCGAAGCCTGCGGAGGGAGGCTGGGGCCCATAGGTCCAGACCCGGCGGCGGCGCGCCCTGCGCAGTGGGGGTGACGTCATGCCACCCAGAGTCAGCTGAATCGAGGCCACTGTCTCCCCCCCCCCCCACTCCGATTCCAGAAACGAGGTCCCTAAGCCCAACCTGATCTAACCAGCCGCTGAGAGCTGGGCTTGGAAGGTTTTGGAAGTGAATCCATGGGGAGCAGCTGGAAGGTTGCGAATAAAAAACGAGGAGTCCTGTGCTTTAGCCACAGGATGGATTCGGTTGAGACAGTCTAGGTGTCCCTGGCAGGACCCGGAGTGGCCATCCCACCCCATCCTGCTCTAAGCAGGTAGTCGGGGGTGGCTGTTTGTGTCCTTGTCTTGCTAGGGGCCTAGAAAACCTAGAGAGGGGGGACCGGGTCCTAGTTCTGCCTTCACCTGTCATCCTGGGCAGCAGGTCGCTTTTCCTTTCCGGGCCTCAGTTTCCTCCCTTGAAAAACGAGGTATCTGCCCTAGGTTATGGGATATGTTTCTAGTACTATACAAGGCACAGGAACCGAGGCTGCCTGTCCCAAGATCATCCAGCAAGTCAGACTGAAAGACAGGGCTAGGGACTAAGCCATCCCTCAGCCCTGTCCTCATGTTACTGCTCCCTCACAAACTCCAGGGCTGCTGCTCACCAGACATCTGGGCACCTCCTGCTAGACGCCAGGCGCAGACCTGCCCCTCTTGTTTATGGGATCTTGGTAGGAGTTCATGTGGAAGGCCACATACCTCTAGTATTTAAAAGCCTAAATATTTAAAAGTTATAAATCAAGCTAACACACTGTTAAATCGAATATGTGCTAGTCTCTTTGACAGATGTAACAATCTTGGAGGCGGAGTTCGAGTCTGAAAGTCTTTTATTCCTCAGCACTGTCCTGGAAAGTCGCTCACCGAGAATGGCCATCATGTGGTGTCCCTTTCTTCCCTTGTGGATCTCCACAAGGGCCCTTTCCTTCACGTCCAAGATCTGTTTATTTCTCTGCAAGCAGCTGCCGCTTAACAGGTCGACTTTTAAGCATGCACGCTGGTCACACAATCTCCCTTTAGAAGACTAAAAGAAGTGGGTTCAGAGCCTGTTGAGTGGGGAATTCTCAGTGCCTGGGCACCTAGGCACTTCCCTTGCCCCCAAGGACTCCTCATCTGTGCCTCCCTCCCTCCTTCTGACATCAGCTAGTGTGGGTACTAATGGAAATTAGAATGAAAGCAACATAGACAGTATGGACAGCAAAGCTTCAACCTGAAAGTAAGAGCCTGGTGTGGTAGTGTACGCCTGTAAACCCAGCACTTAAGAGGCTGAGGCAGGAGGATTGCTGTGAATTTCAGGCCAGCCTGGGCTACATGGTGAGTTCAGGGCCAGCCTGAACTGTATAGTAAGACCCTGTCTCACAAAAAGAGAGAGGGAGGGAGAGAAAGTAAGAGAAGAGGGAAGAGGGCTGGGAATATAGCTCAGGGGCACAGCACCTGCCTAGCAAGCACAAGGTGGTGAGTTCAAGTCCTGGTACCAAAAAAAAAAAAAGGAGAAGATAAGGCGGCTCTGGCTTGAGTAGTTGCAGCAACACACTCTGATAAAGAGGATCAAGCTGGCCCACCCACCAGTTTTATGAGGTGCTATGGTGGGCTGGGGTCTGGTTGATCATTATCCCAGTCCTGGTCCTGTAGCTCCCAGTTTGATGGGTGGTGTACAGTAGTGTTCAGTCTCAGTCATGTGATTCTATTTTTGCTGAGGACCCAGGGAACTACCAGTTCAGGACAACAGCTAGAGACTTTCAGGGTGCGTTTCAATAGGTAGGGGTGAGAGGGATGAGGTGGAGGATGGGTGAGGTAAAGGGGTTGGGGGTGGGTCTGGAACTGGCCCTTGTAAACGCTGGTAATCAGATATCTGTGTGAATCCTGAAAGTCACACTGGTTACTGGTGATGTCCTCAGTCTTGAAGAGGAGTGGGATAGGCTAATGAAGGATAAAAAACGAAGCTCAAGTTCTGTTTTGCTTTTACTTACCAATTGGGCATTTGTAGGCCCAAGTGAAGAGTCCTGTGCTTTAGCAAAAACACATGTTTCTTTCTTTTTTCCTTTGGCAGTACTGGGGATTGAACACAGGGCCTTTGCATTGAGCTACATTTCAAGCCCATTTATTTATTTATTTTTGGTACTGGGGATCGAACTCATGACCTCGTGCTTGCCAGGCAGGTGCTTATACCACTAAGCTACATCCCCGGCTATTTATTTACCTTTGAGATGGGGTCTCACTATGCAGTTCAGGCTGGCCCTGAACTCATCGTGTAGCTCAGGCTGGCCTCAAATGTGGACTGATTCTCCTGCCTCAGCCTCCTGAGTGCTGGGATTACAAGCATGCACCACCATGCCTTGCCCTAGCCCTTTTAAAATTTTTAGGCGGAATTTCATTAAAATTCTAAGTTGCCCCGGCTGGGCTTGAACTTGTGTTCCTCTTGCCTCAGCCACCCAGAGTGCTGAGATTTACAGGCATGTGTCATCATGCCTGGCAAAAAACAAAAACCAAAAAATACTTTCAAGTCTCTGAGTGCCTCAGAAGAAAACACTCATTGTACTTTTAATGATTAACAGGTTAAGGGCCCAGAAGTTTGTCTTTTGTCCCTGTAGTGGTGTCTGTGTCAGGCCATGACTATGTCACCTCTTGCCCAGGCTGAGGGTGGTGCTGACTGGGCATGTGGGGATATGGATTTCACAGACACCATCTGGATGCTATGAACTGGAGAGTTCATGACCAGAGTGAGGAGGGAGGACTTAGTTCTTTAGAAGTGGTAGCACTTGTGCTAAGCCCTCAGGAGGGCTGAGATTTCACCCATGGAGAAGTGAGGAAAGAAAGCAGCCAAGGCCTGGGGACCAGCTGCATAGCATATGGGTGTCTGTGAGTTGTGGCTGTGCAGAGAGGTGGGAGGGCAAATCTGAGTCCTCCACTCACAAGCAAAGCTGCCAGTGGTCGCAGGCTGCCGAGCCCCTGAGGGCCAGCCTCAGCCATCAGAGCAGAGTGAGACCTTGCAGCCCATCCCTGGGCAGTTCCGCAGCAGCAGAAGTCTAGACACTGCTCAAGGGCACCTTGTCACCTTGGTAACTGGCACCGTTTTGCCAATTCCAAGGTGAGGAAGCTTGGCTACTCAGAGCATCCATAAGGCATTCCACCCCCACCCCCGCCTTGTTTGCAGTAAGAGCTGGCTCTGGACAGGCATTTTCTTTAGGAATCAGAGCATCTACAAACGTTTGCCTGGGGCTGGACACTCCTGGCCCCTGGGAGTGGTGCTGCACCGGAGGCAGGGATTGGTGGGTGGATGTCCAGCCTCCCTGTTCCGCTGCTGGGGACAAAGTTGTGGTCGCCCACAGTGGTGACTTGCTTGACCCTTTATTTCTACCTTCCCTGCCTGCCCCTCTCAATCACTTCCAAAATGAAGCACCTTCGAGCCGGTTCTCTGTGTGGAGTCTGCCTCCTATCAAACGAAGCAGGGCATTTTGCTTTGTCTTGCTAAACATCAGGCTAAACATGCTGCTGCAGTGGTGTTGCTTCCCCATGAAGCAGGGGGTGGCTAAAGAAACGGAATCGGTTTAGCATGGGAGCTTACTCTGAGAGTGTCCAAAGGAGGCCCCTGAGTATCTGAACCCATGAACCTGGAGGAAGAATTTCGTCTTTTCCTTTGACTAGAGGCCCCGTGTTGGGTCCCTGTCAGCTGTCCCCAAACCAGTGTAACAGAAATAACAAACATTAGGTCTTTCCCCCCTCTGCTGCTGAAGCTTTTCTAGAAGGTGACCTACAGAAGAGAGATGCAATCTGGGCCATCTCTATTTCACGTGCTAATTTAGCATAAACTCCTCCTCCTCCTCTTGCCCTTCTGGCTGCTACCCAGAGCTGCAAATCTGCTCAGGAGCCCTGCTTTGGGCTGAGGTAGGCTCCAAAAAGAAAGGCCCTTCTCCTAGGTTAATTTTTGGTTAACAAGGTCTTCTCTGAAGTTTCTCTTTGGGGACTTGTCTATCAGTCATATTTCTTTTTTTTCAAAAAATATTTAATTTCCTCATAAAAATGAGTTAAATATTTTTTAAAATATGTGTATCTGATAGTGCAAAAATGGAATAGGCATTGTAGTGTACAGAAAACTAAATTTGACAACATATTAATGAATAAATGAAAGATAATTTCAGTCATATTTCTATATGTAACAAGAAGCCAGATATGGTGGTGCATACCTGTCATCCTAGCTCTCTAGGAGGCTGAGAAAGGAGGATCACAAATTTGGACAACTTAACAATAACCTGTCTCAAGGTAAAAAACTTAAAAAAGGGCTTGGGATATAGCTCAATTTAGAGGCCCTGGGTTCAATCCTCAATATCAGAAAAAAAGGTAACAACCCCCAATTCCTTGTTCCTTGGAAGATTTTGATATAAGGGCTATTTGTCCCTGCTGGCCCTATGGCCCTGATGGGCTCTTTCTTTTCTCCTGAGTCTCTGATTACTCCTTATTTTCCACTTAGGAGAAATGATTGGTTTTGCGGTGGGCCAGGCCTTTCTCAGTGAGATCCATGTGTCAGAGCCTGGATCCAGTGGGACTATAGAAAGCTGTAGGCAAGGGAGAGCCGGAAATCTGTGGGCAAGGTGGGTGTGGTGAATTAATTGTAGCACCCAGCTAAACTGAATCAGTGTGGTGCCTGGTGTGGAGGGCTCATCTGTGGATTGTTACCAACAGCGTAAAAGGAGAAGCTTTTGTCCTGGAGAAGCTTGTCATGTTGGTTTTCCTCAATTGAACTCAGCTATTCTCATCATCAGAGGAGCTCAGGTCCTCACTGTCCCTGAGGGTGGCTGTGGTTCTCTTCAGGGGAGCGCTGGTCCTTACGTTGAGTGGTGCTTTCTGGCTCCAGAATAGATCCCTCATCCGACTGGCACAGACCCTTCATCCCGCTGGCGCAGACTTTCTAGCTTCCACCACTGACCTTTGGGCCTTCTCAGTGCAGATCCTTGATACTGACTTGCATAAGACATTGTCATGGGCTCTAGGACATTGTTGTAGGATCCAGGCCCTCAGCTGGATTCTTTGGGTCTCTAGTATGTGGAAAGATCCCCTGCACTCTTCTGCATTTGACTCTTTGGGTGAATATTATAAAGTAATCCTGTAATTTTTGAGTCTTGTATTGAATCAATTCCCTTGCAAACCCTGATTACAACAGTGGGTACAGACAGGCTGATTCCAACAGGCATGTGTCAGCCTGGGCCTGCTGCTGGTAACATGGGAGCTACAGAGGGCCAAAGTTTGGAATGAATGTATGAAGCCACCTCTGACACTGGTGGTCACAGGGACAGTGCTGCCCACCACTCTCATGGAAACAGGGAGAGCCTCACCTCCACCCCATCTGGGGCCTTCCTTTGCCCATGTTCTACCCCCATCTCCATTATTTAATCCTTTGCAGTTTGGTCACATTTTGTTTTTCAAGGCCCAGATGAGAGAAGTAACTTTTCCAGGGCATGGTAGTCCCAGATGTCTAGATTCACACCCCAGGCTTACTCCCATGAATGCCAGCAGAACTGGGCACCATCCTAGCAGGCCTGTGGATCTGCTGAGACAAGGAGAATGTGGGGCAACTGGACTGCTGGCCAACCTGGCCAAAGAAACAGGTCTCCCTATCACCACCACCCAGTTCACATTCCCTCTTGCACACCCTAACCCAGGGCTTTCCAAATCTCACAGGCATAGGAATCTTCCCTCCCCCACCTGTTAACATGCAGACTTTGGGTCCAGAGAGCTAGGATAGCAGGTGCCAGGATTCTAGATTCCTAACCAGCTCCCTGAGGTTACAGCTGAAGCTGGCCCAAGGGCCACATTTGGCCCTAAACTCGGTGATCTGCCAAACTGTAGCCAGATTCTGAACAAGTTGGAAATTTTGAGGCCGAGACTGTGAGCCTCAACTCCAAAGCTGGCCTCTAGCTTTACTGGTGTGGAAGAGCTCCTGTCCCTGTCTTTTGGGATCATCTACCATCCACCAGTCCAAAGGAAGGAAATCAGTGGCCTGGATTTTGGGAAAACATCATTATTTTAAACTGTCCTGTCCCTTCTCCAGCCCTCTGAGTTACATAACGTGTCCTTGGTGGAAATGCTGATAATGCTATTTGGGTGGCGGGAAGCCAGTTTGAGGCTGTGTATTGCTGTCTGCAAAAGCTGGGGTCAGGGTAGGTGACAGGGTCTGGGGAGGGATTTAAGGAGGTAAAGGGGCCAGGCAGATGGAGAGGGTGAGAGGACCAGGGTGGCCAAGGCCTGGGGATGAAGCTGATTGGCGTGTCAGGAAAATCTGTCACTGGCTTTGGTGATTCGAAAGGCAGATGTGGTCTTTCATCTCTGTTAATCCTTATCTGATACAGAGGATTTTCCTGCCATTAAATTTGGAGCAAGAAAAATAAGCGCTCCAACCTGCACAAGCAGCTATTCCTCTTTGCCCCTGCTCCCCCACACCCCCAGCCTTCACTTCCCATCTGCACCACTGTGAGCATCTGTGATTGCCTGGTTTGGGAGATGGAGGGTCTGGGGAAGCCAAGGGGCATTGTGGTGCAGCAGGACAAGGCCGACCCCCAGGGCGGTAAGCAGCCCCAAGGTCTCCCCTCCGTACGGCTTTCTTGCTGGGTCATCAGTGGTACCATATGAGTCTATCAGGGTCTTAGCCCGATGAAGGCTTTCCAGAGAGGTCCAAACTGTCAGTTAGGGGGGAGCTCTGATTGGCTGTGGTCACAGGTTTCTCCTAACCCAACCCCAGAGCCCCTGGGGGAGGAATGAATGTGAGGAAGGGGACCAGCAGGGCATTTGGGAGGAAGTGTTGGAGGTGCAGGGATGGTTCCTGGAGGAGCCTTTCTGGCTACCTGGTGACCTGGGCTTTCTCCCCTCAGGTGGGGATCCCACAGCTGGGTGCTTCTAAACCACCGGGTGCACGGACGCCAAGGGATGCTGGTCTTGCTTCTGCATGGTGAGTTTGGCTGCCGGGGATGCAGGGTTGGGAGGATGTGTGGAAGCCACAGGGCTCCTGTCCCTAAGAACTGTCTTCAGTTGGCTTCCACAGAGGTGTCTCTGGACACCTCTGATCAGATTTCACTGCAGGTGTGATTGTGGGGGAGGAGATGGAGAATGAAAAAAAGCAGTGTGTGTGTGTGTGTGTGTGTGTGTGTGTGTGTGTGTATGGTTGCTTTTCATTTGTTTGCTCAAAAGCAAAACTCCTGAGCCAAATACATGAAATAATCTTTCTTGGTGATTTTCTTACTCCAATCTAGATATAGATTTGTTAATGTTATAACCTCAAATGTGGTTTTTAATCACATCCTCTTAAGCTCATTTAGTTAAAAATAAAAATCACTTAAACCATTCTCCTAAAGAGAAAAAAAAGGTGTTGGAATTGCAGAACTATAGATGTTCAATATTTTTTCAGTCTTTTGTCTTGCTATTATATGCACTATCATATGCCAAGAAAGGGCTAGGGGAGTAGATCAGTGAGAGGGTTTGTGCTTAGTATGTGTGAGGTCTTGGATTTGACACTCAGCACCACACACACACACACACACTCACACTCGCATGTACACATGGCCCTAAGGAGACTCACCACAGAATATTTTCCCCAGCTATAGCTGCTCAAATCTGAAGTTACCCAAAGAAAAAAAAATCTCTTAATAAGTTCTTCAGAAAATGATTCTATGCAAAGAGTCTGTTTTTCTGACTCGGGGTGAATTTAATTATTTGAAGTTATGATGATGTATGCCATAGACCTCAGTGTGCAGTACTGGTAGAGAACATTTGCCAGATCATTCTAAAACAATGGTAACAGAATTTTCTTACTCTTTATCCCACTATTTCAAAAAAGTAGAACTTTCTCTATTCAATCAAACAATAGATATATAGCATACTTTCAATATACTCCAAGGCAATTATGAGGGATATAATCACATGGTCTTTGCCCTTGAAAAACTTTCATTCCTTTATGGGCAATCCAATAAATAAATGACAAAAAAATTGGAACAAGGCACAGAGAACATTATGATAAATAGGACATGAATCCCTATCCCACCAAAGGACAGAGGTTGACATTTATATAATTATCCACAGCCATCTTCTTGCCCATTTCTCCTAGCTAGCAAGGACATGGAGTTTGATTGACTCATTGGGACAGAATGTTTACTTCCCAGAGCCAGAATTATTTCAGACGTGCACCAAAACTCTGCTGTTCCTCACAGAATTCAGAAAATATTCACAGTCTGCATGCTGCAAAGCGGAGTTGTCCTTGCTACAGAAACCTGAAATCCATCCAGACTTCTTGTGACAAGTTGGAGAGCTCAGCGGTGACATCATTTGCTAACAATAGATGCATTTAAAATTAATGACCATCTCCACATCCCCTGATGCTTTCATTTAAAACACACTGGAGCAGCACAGAGAATGTTGTTCACCAGCAATGGGGACAACATGTTCCCGAGAAGCAGGCAGGGACAGCACAATGCCTCCTCGGTTAGGAAAAAAAAATGACCAAATGAGCCTTGGAAAACAAGACCTTGGGAGAATCAGAAGTGGATCATAGCAGGGGACAGTTGGGGCAAGACCAAGATAGAAATTCTCCTTCTTGACACAAGCGCCTTTTTTCTAGATGGATAAGTGCAAAAGTCCCCACCCCTGCCCTCCATGTTAACCCTGCAAGAGTCTTGCTGTTTTTTATAGCATAATATACCTGGTTTGCACTGCACTAAGTTTAAGAGGTAAGGATCTGTGTTTTGTCCATCTTTCTGACTTAGCATCTAGGAAATAGTAGGTACTTAATAAAAGTTTGTTGGTGGAATGACTGAAGCTGCACAGGTTAGAACCATAACTCAGTCTGCCATGCTCTAAACCTCTAGAACTGTCATATTAGGTCTCCTAAGAGATAAGGACTGCATTTAAAAATTCATGGGAGCTGGGTGTGGTGGTACATACCTGTAATCCCAGCACTCAGGAGGCTGATGTAGGAGGATTGCCATGAGTTCAAGGTCAGCCTGAATGATATAGTGAGACCCTGTCAAAAAAAGAAAGGCCTATGGGAAAGTAAAATCACAATGCAATGTTGCTTACTAGAATGGCTAAAAGGTAAAATATCAATAAACATCAAGTGTTGAAGATGTAGAGCAATTGGAACTCTCAGAGTTGGCTGGCAGGACTGTAAAATGGGGCAATCATTTTGGAGAACTATTTGGTACTTTCTTAGAAAGTTAAACATACATTTATCATATGACCCAGCAATCCCACTCATAGAGAAATGAGAAATGAAAACACATGTCCATAAGGAGTCTAGTATATAACTCTTATATTGGTCTTAGTCACAATAAGCTGAAACTGGAAAAATTCAAATGCCAATCAATAGGTGACTGAATAAACAAATTGAGATGCCTTCATATAACAGAGTATTGCACGACAATGAAAAGGAACAATCAACTGGTCTTTGTTACAGAGTGGATGGAGCTCACAAACAAAATGTTGAGTGAATGAACAACTGGATTCCATTTATATAAGTTGTAGAAAGGCAAAACTACAGAAAACAGAACTGTAGCCAGGGGTTGTCTGGAGATAGGGTTGGGGACAGGGCTGATATTAAGGAGACTTGAAGAAAGATTTTGGGAATTAGATTAGAAATATTCTAAATCTTGATTGGGATAGTGGGTGTATGTGTTTGTTATAGTCACTGAACTGTACATGAAAATGGATGCCTTTTATTGTGAGTAAATGATACCTCGGTCAACTTGATTTAAAAGAAGAAAGGGGAGGGTCAGAGATATAGCTCAGTGGCTCAGTGCTTGTCTGGCAAGCACAAAGTCCTGAGTTCAATTCTTGGTATCAAAAAGAAAAAGAAAAAGAAAAAAAGAATAAAGGAATAAAAGAGGACTGTGGAGAGAAATATCTAGGAATAATACCTGACTGTTGAGTCAGGTTCTGTGGCATGTGAAGCAATATGAGATCCCAAGATGTCACTGGTTACTCCTATATACAGATATATTGGTATATCTATTCCATTATTGTTGGGCATTTAAGTTGCTTCCAGTTAGAGGTATGTCTTAATCTGTTTTCTGCTACTACAGCAAAATACCTGAGGCTGGACACTTTATAAAGAAAAGTTTATTTATCTCACAGTTCTGGAAGTTCAGATCACAACACCAACATCTGTTCAGTTCAGTTAAAGGTCTCATGGCAGGAATGCATAGAAGGGGAAGAGATTACATGGTAAGACAGAAAGCAAGAGAGATTCAGGGGAGGTCTCAGGCTCACTATAACAACCTGCTCCTGTGGGACTTCCTGAGAGACCAAGAACTATCTGAATCTCTTCCAAGAGTGGCCTTGATACATTCCAGTAGGGTGCAGCTCTTAAAGGTCCTACCACCCCTCAGTGCCACTGCAATGAGGACCAAGCCTTCAGCATGTGAACCTGTAGGGGATACACTCAAATAACCAAACCACAGTAGAGCCATTCACACTGTGTAGGCATAGAGGCCTTTCTAGGGCTTTGTATTCTTTTCAGCTGGGTGGATCTTCTGCCTTGAATTCTAGAAGGCCTGCCAGGCCATCATCAGCAGACCACCTCTCCCAGGGCAGGTTTCTCTGTCCCTTGTAACACTGCAGCTGAAACCCATGAACATTTTTTCCTGCCCCACGGTACTTGCATGGTGTGGGAAACAAGTTCTTGGGTCACACAAGGCCAGAGGCCATGTTATGGTCTCCCCTACCACATTTCTGTTTCCTCAGCCAGTTTGGGTTTGCAAATACAGCACCAGATCTTGGCCCAAGGTGCAATTGAGGGTAGCATTTGCTAGGATTGGGAAGGGAATGATTTCTAGTGCCAAAGTGGCAAAAGAGATTTTGCTGAAACCAGAAAATTGGTCACATTTCCCCATGGTATTTTGGTTTCACGAGGCACAAGCTCTTTGAAAACAGTGAGAATAAGGAAACATTCCAAACTCAGCCTGTGGTTGGAAAGTCCATGAGTAATCATTCTCCTAGCAAACCTGGAAGGGGAACATACACTTGTGAGCTGAGGAGCTGAGGGCCTCCCTGGAGAAATTCTGGGAGACTCTTGAGACTCATTCTGTGCAGTGTCTGGGCCTGGGCAGTGCGACTTCGCTGTGGCTATGGGGGCTGGCTTGTGCCCCCAACCAGAACACAAAAGTAGGGACCTGTTTTTGGTGTTTGCTCCCATTTAGAGACATCTTATTATATGTTTCTTTCCAAATTTTTTTTTTTACTTATTGCAATGTATTTTTTTATTGGTGCATGTTAGTAGTATGGAACAGTAAGGTTGGTTTTGGAAAATTGATATGTACATTGAAACCATTTCTATTATTTTCCCTCCTCTTTCCTTTTTCTCCTCCCCTGCCCCCTTTTTCCATCTCCAGAAGTCTACCTATTAGTTTCCTTCATCTCTCCTTTATTCATTCACTTTTGGCTTTCTCATATAAGAGAAAACATGCAATATTTAACTTTTTTTTTGTCTTTTTGAGACAGGGTCTCACTATGCAGTTCAGGCTGGCTTTGAACTCACTTTGTAGCCAAGGCTGGCCTCAAACTGGCAGTAGTCCTCCTGCCTCAGCCTCCTGAGTGTTGGGAGTTTAGGCATGTGTCACCACACCTGGCTAATTTTATGAGTCAAATTTAGTTAAGGTAAAATTCACATAAAATTTAACTTTTTTTGTGTGTGGTACTGGGGATTGAACCCAGGGCCTTCCACTGAGCTACATCTCTAGCCCTTTTAAATTTTTTTTATTTTGAGATAGGGTCTTGCTAAATCTCTAAATTGCCCCTGGTGGGCTCATACTTATGATCATCCTGCCTCAGCCTCCCTGAGTGATAGGATTACAGGCATGCACCTTATACCTGTCTTATATTTAACTGTTTTAAAGTACACAAATCAGTAACAATTAGCACTTTCACAACGTTGTGTAATGGGCACATCTATTTAGTTCAAAGACATTTTCATCTTCCTGAAAGGAAACTTAGTGCCTATTATGAAGTAGTCACTCCATGTTCTTTCCTGCCTCAGCCCTGTCCCCAGCAATCACTCATCTGTTTTCTGTCCTTATGGATTTACCAACTTAGAACATTTCCTATAAATAGAATCATATAACATGTAGCTTTGTGTATTTGGCTTATTTGACTCAGCATGTTTTTGAGGTTTATCCTTTACATTGTAAAGTGATCTTTTATTCCTTTTAAAGGGTGAATAATATTCCATTGTATGGCTATGCTGGATTTGGTTATCTGTACATCGACCCATTAGCTGACAGCTGTTGCTTCTACCTTTCAGCTGCTCTGAATAGCGCTATTCAAGCTTTTGTCAGAACTCCTGCTTCCAGTCCCTCTGAGTGTTTGCCTAGAGTGTAATCACGAGTCACATAGCCACTCTCTTTCACACCCTGGAAAATTTTATGCCATAAAGGTGAATCCTGTGTTTATAAAGTTGGTCCACCTAGGCCCTTAATTTTTGACTTTGGTTGTGTAATGGGAGGAATGGTTGGTCTCACTTCTGAAGATCTTGATCAATTGGCTTGGACATTTTGAGTGTTCCCTGATACTAGGAATCAAATCTAGGAGTGCTCTATCACTGAGTCACATCCCCGGCCTCTTAATTTTTATTTTGAGCCAGGGTTGATTTAAGTTGCTCAGCTGGACTGCAACTTGCAAATCCTCCTGCCTCAGCCTCTTGGAGTGCTGGGATTACAAGTGTGTGCTACCACACCTAGCTACTTTTCTTCCTTATAAATTGTATATCTCATGCATTTTATCACAGGAACAGACAGTTAATACACAAAGTGTCAGATATTGAACACAGAGAAGGGTCTAGGATGGTTCACTGCTACAGCTGCACATTAGAGTCACCCAGGGAGCTTTTAAACCTTGCAACATAAGCCAGGTGTGCCTCAAAAATAAATAATAAATAAACAAAAGGATGGGGATGTAGCTCTGTGTATAGGCCCTGAGTTCAGTGCTTTAGTATAGCGAGCCTTTCCTGGTCCTTGTCTCAGTTTGGGAAGTTTACCTTTGTAATCCCATAGAAAAGTTGTTGGAATTCTAGCAAGTTAATTCCAATCTGCCACTTCCACTGCAACCCATGGTGAGAATAAAGACACTAAGACATATTTATGGTTATGGGGGGGCCAAGGGGGTCCTAAGTCCAGCTGAGGTGGTGGCTCACCAGAACAAAGGTCTAGACCCTGGACCTATCCTGCATTTTATTAACTTGTGAAGAAGGGAGTGGCTCTAGGATGAGTGACTGTGAGAAAAGTGGGAGCTGGGCTAGAGAGGTGGCCTGAGATCACCTCTGCAGTTTGCAGAGGGAAGGATATGCAGAAAGAGGAATCTGCACAACACAATTGAGGTAGTTTTAGGGTTGGTGCTTCGGTTCTGATATGTAAACTTTTCTGCCCTGGGAAGTCATATTATCCCAATTGACAGTGTGGAACGGTAGCTCTTCATCCCACCTGGCTCAACTATGTTTTTTGGAGCGGGGCAGGGAAATGGACTGTCACCTAGCTTCAAATATTACCCATATGCACCTCAGCCAGCCCTTTTTACATTGCTTAGAGCCAACTGAAGGGAAAAGAAAATGGCTTAGCCAGCTCTGTGTATTTCAGTACATGGAGATAGGGCCAGGTTTACCCAAAATGGAAATAATTGCTCTTTATTCAAGGAGAGTAGTCCAGGTAGTCCTTTACACTTAGTACTGGGGGAAAAAAAGAAAAGGAAAAGAAAAAGAAGAGAAGTAGATTTTGGCTTATGGTTTCAGAGGTTTCTGTCCATGGTTGGTTGGCTCTATTGCTCTTCAGCTGAGGAAGGAGCTGAGGTCCTGATGTCCCCATCAAAGGCAACTCACAATGGCCTAACTTCCTTCTACTATGCCCCACCTCCACTGCTTCCATGTAGTACCACAGGCTGGTGACCAAGCCTTTAACACATGTTCCTTTGGAACACATTTAAGGTAAAAACCATAACATCTGGTCTCTTGCTTTCTACCTGGGGCCACATTTCCACTTGGTCTTTGAAGGCTGTGTCCCTGAGGGAGGAGTGGCTCATGGAGCCCACTTGGAGCTTGGCCTTCAGTTCTCACAATCACCACTAGCAGTGCAGTGCAACTGTTTCTCATAGCTGCCCACACAGATGAGGAAACAGAGACAGAGAGGTTGTCTGAGGTTTAAAAAGAAAAAGCAGTTATGAGAAATAGTGTCCTCAGACTTTATGAGAGAACTAGGGCAAGAGGGCATGCCCTCAGGGTGAGTGAATGTCCTGGGAAGCCCCATGGACACATCCTGGAGCTGTTTCCAAGGTGGCTGAGCAGGGCCCAGGCCTTGGTCCAGGCTTCTCCTGTAGCATTTCTCGCCTTCCTCTTCCTGTTCCTCAGACTGGGAATAAAAGCACTGAAGCCTTTTCTGATTTCCAGATGGATCCTTTCCAAAAATACTGACATGAGAAGAAAAACTGCTAAGCCATTGCCAAATGAGTTGACTTTTTCTTCTCACAAACCAGAGTCTTTATTTTAATTTGGTGAAATTTTTTTCCCAGCAAAGATATTTCCAAGCAACTAAGCTCTGGATGGCCAAGATTTGTTATTGGAATGGTCACTGCTAATTCTCTGAGACACCATTATTCACTTGGATATGAAAAAAACAGGGCTGTCCTAAGCACTTTTTGATTCGCTGGTATCTATTTCCTGTCAGTAAATGGTGAGGAGTTTCCTTTAGGTTAAGGGGTGCTGCTTCATTCTGAGTTGAGTCATTTTCTCCAGCAAGGTGAAAATTTCACATAGTTTCTCAGGGAAAAGGAGGAGGGGCTACACTGCTGCAACAAATACCTGTGATACAGGCATGTGGTACATGCCTGTAATCTCAGCTACTTTGGAGGCTGAGGCAGGAGGATTCCAAGTTTGAGACCGGCTTGGGCAACTTAGACTCTGTCTCAAAATTAAAAATAAGTAAATAAAAACAATAAAGGCCTGGGAATGTAGATCAGTGCTAGAGCATGTGCAAGGCCCTAGAGTCAATCCTCAGTGCCACAAAAAACAAACAAAAAACACAAAATCAAACAAACAAAAGCTCTACCTTCTCTCAATGGCACCAAAGGCTGAGGACCAAGTTGTTATGCATGGGCCTTTGGAGTACTCTTCAGATCCAACTCTTTTTTAAAAAAATTTTATTTAAAGAGAAAAAAGAAGCAAAACAGAAAAAGGGATAGAAACAATACAGAATTTCAGAAAAAAGCAGTAAGAAATCACTAGTTGATAAATTACATATTGTCTCCTTAGACCTAGTTGTTAAAGTTACAAAATTAAAGCATACAAAGTGGACATTCAAATAATGAGACTGCAAAGAAGTTCAATGATCCAGTAACAACTTAGCAACATGGTTTTCAATACTATACACTTAAACATACATGCAGCCATATCCTCTAGAGCACTTTCTTTTCTTCTTTTTACTTTTTAAGTCCATTATCTGCTTAGTTTCAGGTTGCTCAGTACCTCTCTGACTTGTTTTGTTGTTGTTATATACTTTTAATCACCTTATATAATTCTGTTGCCTTGTTTTTGAGTTTCTCCTCATCCAAGATCCATGGATCAGCTTTGGTGGAGTTGGGAGATTTTTGGAGCTACTTTGTTACTTTATCTGCTTTTTTTGAAGGTAGCAAAATACAGCAGAACAAGACAGAACAAACCCATGTGACCACAGTGCAGTAAAACTATCACAGAACCTCAGAGCAGGTCACCAGGACATGAGCAATGGGCTCAATAGTACAGCCCATTTTGTTCACATTAGCTGTTCTTTCAGTCAGGTAGAGGAAAATGGAAGGAAATATCAAATTTTTAAAAACAGAATATTGAATAAAGCAGTACCATTAATCAAAACTGAGCAAAACCGTGATAAAAATATTTGCCTTCAAAGAGATGGTAGAAGGAAATCTCCCTTACTTGCCACACTGTATACATTCATCCTCCAAAAAGATACTCAGACCACAGGCTGACTTGCTAATGGGGGGGGGGATGGATCAATGTCTGATTCTTAGCCCGCGCACCTGCAGGGCCCCAGCTGCTCACCAGGGAGGTGAGTAGGCCGCCTGTTCTCCCAGCACCCAAGGTTCCAACATGATGCAGAGCTCAGGAATCACTGATAGTTCTCGCCCTGATGCGCCAGTGGCCTGCCGGGCCCCCAGTTGCTCACCAGGGCGGCCAGTAGGCTGCATATTCTTCCAGTGCCCAAAGTTCCAACATGATGCAGAGCTCAGGAATTGCTGATAGTTTTCGCCCTGGTGCACCAGTGGCTTGCCAGGCCTCAAGCTGCTCACCAGGGTGGTGAGTAGGCTGCCTGTTCTCCCAGTGCCCAAAGTTCCAACATGATGCAGAGCTCAGGAATTGCTGATAGCTCAGATCCAACTCTTGACATCTGTTTTAGGTTGTTGTTCAGGAATCTTACTGCAAACACCATAGGACTCATTCTAGGTCACTGAAGCTAAGCAGGAATTTATCAGGGACATTAGGTGTTCCCAGGCTTCCTGACCTGAGGCTACTCGGTCAGGGTCAGGAGCAATGCCTGTATCAGGAAGTGGGCAGCTCCAGCAAATACCTCACAGCCACTGCCACTGGGTGGTGACCTCTGGCAGCTCAGGGGAGCCATGTTTGGTCCTGGGTGCCAGGAATTCTGCCACAGGCTCCTGAAAGCCAGATGCCTCTGCAGCCATTCTGGCCAACCAGTTCTTCCCGCATGGCACCTACTTCTGAATCAGTCTCCCTGGGGTCTGCTTGACAAAGTGAGGTCACATGCATGGGCCCCAACTGCTAGAGAAGTTAGGAAAGAGTTTGTGGCTTCTGCGTTGAACAGTCAGGGCTTGGAACATAAGAAATTCCCTACAAGTAGAAAAAGCACTTGAAAGTTGGCACCATTTTTGGTGTCAGATGTCCACTATAAGCAGAGATGGTTTGGTTGCAAGGAACAGAAACCCACTCATTGACACAGAAATGAGAACAGAGAAATGCCACAGAAACAACTCTGCAGGGCTCTGTGGGAACCAGGGAGGTGGCCAGCTGCTCTCTTTCTCCTGGGCCTTCTGAGCTACCTCCAGCTCTGTGAGTCTCATGTCAGCTCTACTGGGCTCTGTGCATGAGCTGCAGACTAAAAGTTTGGGTCCTCCCTTCTAATTCATATGTTGAAACCAAGTTCCTGGAGTGATGTTTCCAAGAGGTGAGGTCGTTGAGGCATGATAGGGCATGACTGAGGCTGGTGTTCTTATAAAAGAAACCTGGACATGGTGGCACAAGCTTATAGTTGCAGCACTTGGGAGGCTGAGGCAGGAGGATCATGAAGTCAGCCTGGGTTACATAGCAAGACCCTGTCTCACCAACAACAATGATGGCAATGATGATGAGACCTAGGGAGTTCTTATACCTGTTCAACCATGTGAGGATACAGCAAGAAGATGACCATCTATGAAGATGGATGTGAATTCTCACCACCTAGTGAGTTTGCTTTGATCTTGGACTTTTCAACCTGCAGAACTGTGAGAAGTTTGTTATTTCTAATTTCCCAGTCTTTTGTTATGGCGGTATGAGCAGACTGACACTGAATCTGCTTCCTCACCTTGCCTCGGTTTTTGCCACTCCATAATTCTGAGCTGCCTGTAACTTTGGTACAAACTCTAGCCACAGTGCTAGGCAAGTTTGTGCACCTATGAGCTCATGGACCTATGAGGGGCTCAGTGCCTATTTCACTTTCATGTAGAAGGAATGAATCTGATTAGCTCTGCTTAGATCAAAGTGCTCACCCAGGGTGCAAGCAGCCATAGCTAGGTGGAGGCGTTACACACACATGGGACTCTGAGTAGGGTATTTTTGCTTAGAAACAGTGGTTGACAACAGCTGCTGTACAACCATGGAAAATGAGAACTAGAAGGTCCCTCAAAGGTCAGGAAGTGCGGTTCCTTCAGTTCCTTCACAGTTAAAGGAACAGGAACTCAGCCAGGTGTGGTGGTTCATATATAATCCTAGCACCCTGGGAGGCGGAGGCCAGAGGATCACAAGTTCTAGCCCAACCTGTCCAATTTAGACTTAGCCAGATCTTATCTCCAAATAAACATAAAAAGGGCTGGGGAAGGAGCTCAGTGCAAAGGCCCTGTGTTCAATCCTCAATATCATAAACAAACAAAACCAAAAAACTTCCAAAAGCTTAGAAATTTAGGTTGTGGTGAGGGGGAGATAGTAGAGTGGAAAGACAAAAGTTGCTGTCATTTAATTATCAGGAATCTCAGCTTACTCTTTTGTGAGAAAAGGAGAATAATACTTATTTGAAGGGCTATCATAGTGAAAATAATGTACAAGCAGTTTTAACCCTGAGCTCCATCAGGACCTTGTCAGTCCAGAGGAGTTTGTATTTGTAATCCCAGGGAAAAATTATTGGAATTCTAGCAAATAAATCCCAATCTTCCACTTCCAGTATAACCCACAGTGTGAGTAAAGAGACAAACACATATCTACAGTGGTGGATACAAGGGAGTCCTAAGTCCAGTCAGAACAATGACTAACCAGAACAAAGGCAAAACCCTGGTTTTATTAATTTGTGAAGAGAGGAGTGGCTCGGGATTGGGTGACTGTGAGAATGGCAGGAAGTGTGTGAGTACTGTGAGCTGGGTTAGGTATAGGCACAGTAGCATCTCTGCAATATGTGTTACAGAAAAACCATTATCAAACCAAATGAAAGACTGCACCGAGGAATCTAGAAGGCAACTGTTTATTACACTAGTGGGCTGATGGGAACCTCAGTTCCAAATCATCAACACCGAGGCAGTGTTGGGTTCAGTTTAAATACAGTTTGCAAGCAGGAAGTACAAGGCTTTACACGATTGGTTACATGGATTGAATCAAGCCATACATTGTCAGGAATTGTTTGTCATAACATAGAGACATCCCAGAGATGAAGGGAAGGTGTTCAAGTGGAACAAGCAGACTTAAAAATTATCTTTGGGTTACTTGGCCCCAACCAAAGTCCTTGAAGCCAGTTAGAAGCAATATATTTTCTTAATTAAGGGAAATATAAGCTGAGAACAGTCAAATTGGCCCAGTGCATTATCAGAAGAAAAGCAGTTGGACCCAGACAGTCAAGGGCGACTGAAGTTAGTAAGCTAGCCACGTGACAAGCAGCAGGAGCATGGTCACAGGCCTCTAACTGAGCTCTAGCTTTTACTAGGAAATACCTGTAAGTTTGCTGTTCTATAACTGTGCCTTTACTAATCATGTAATTGTGCCCCAACATATGCAGAGAGAGGTCTCCAGAAAAAGTAACCTGTATAACACAGTTTGAAGAAATATTTTGTGTCTTGGGGGTCAGTGCTTCAGATTTGATGCCTGGTCTTCATGCTCTGATATGGCATGAATTCTTTCTGGAGCCTCAATTTCAGTGACAGTACAGTGTTCATTCAGCCTAGCTCACGCGATAGGCAGGGCATCACTGACCACAGTGCACTGCTTTACAATCTACACATCACCACCTCAGCTAGACTCATTTGCATTGCTTAAAAACAATTGAGAGAGTAAAGAAATATGCTATTCAACTCTGTACATATCAATAATGGAAGTAAGGCCAGGATTAGCCAAAATGGAGCCAAATGCTCTTCATTCAAGGAGATCCATCTCAGTGGTCCTCCACAAGCAAACACTTATTAAAAGGTGGTTGTTATGAGACCAAAGAAATGCATAAAAATTAATTTGAGTGATATTATACATGCTTATATCACCCAGATAACATTGTTACCAGAGTCCTTAAACTATGTCCTGTACATATCTACTATCATATGGGATTGAGTTCATTCTGTATGGTATGAGGTAGGAGTTGAGGTTCTTTTTATTTTCTAGGGATTACAACATATAGTTTTAATTTGCTATGGCTTACCTTGAATTATTCTCATAGTGCTTTGTATATAATGTAAGATATTCATATGAGTCAATTCAATTTACTTCCCTTCTCATTTTTATGCTACTATTGTCATATTTCTCATTTATATGTTATGAAATCCATAATACATTACTTTTTATTAGTTTTTTTTATTAGCACAGGTTTATAGTACCTAATGGGAACACATTCTTCATGGGAAGTTAGTACATGTATATATCACATCTTAATTCTTTTATAGTCCCCTTCTCTTTCCCTCCTTCTTTATTTTGATTCCTTTCCTGTATATGAAAGATCTATCTTGTTATTTCTTGTTATCTATCTTTTATTTTGGTCTTTACATATACTTTGGGTTAAGAGAAACTGTGATATTTGAGCTTGTGCCTGATTTATTTCACTTAATATTATATTCTCAAGGTCTTATACGTGACTAAAGTTTACGCTTCTTTATGGTAGAGTAGTACACCTTTGTAAATAAATACCACATTTTATTTATCTATTCATCCATTGATGAATATGTAAGCTGCTTCTATGATTTAGCTATCCTGAATTGTGCTGTTATAAACATGGGTATGCATGATTCAGTATAGAGTGATGTTTTTAACTCTTTCAGGAAGACACCTAGAAGAGGAATAGCTGGATAAAATGGAATTTCTTGTTTTAGTTTTTGAAGAATCTCCATACTGATTTCCACAGTGGCTGTATCAGTTTACACCCCCACCAGCAATGGTGAAGGGTCCTTTTTTCTCCATAGCCTTGCCAACATGTATTATTGGTTGATTTCTTGATGATAGCCATTCTTTCTGGAGTGAGATGAAATCTCAGTGGTGCTCTAATTTGCATTTCTCTAATGGCCAGAGATGCTAAACATTTTTTTCATGTACCTATAGGCCATTTATATTTCTTCTTTGGAAAAGTGTCTATTCATTTCAGTTGCTAATTTTCTGGTTGGGTCTTCTATTTTGGAGGGTTTAATTTTTTTGTGTTCTTTATATATTCTAGAGATTAGTCTGAATATCTGAAAAAAAAATTTTCCCATTCTGTAGGTTGTCTCTTCATCCTACTGGCTGTTTCCTTTACTGTGAAGAAGCTTTTTAATTTGATATGATCCCATTTGTTGATTCTTGGTGGTATTTCTTATGCAACTGGAATTCTGTTCAGAAAGTCCTTACCTATACCTGTGACTTCAAATTTTACTCATTGTATCTTGCAGCAGATTGTTTGTTTTACTATTTAGATCTTTAATATATTTTTATTTTAGTTTAAGATATGGTGAGAGGTATGGATATAGATTCAATCTTCTGTGTATGGATAGCCAGTTTTCCCAGCACCATTTTTTTTCTCCAGCATTGTTTGTTAGAGGCTATCTTTCCTCCAGAGTATGTTTTTGGCTTATTGGTCAAAGATCAGTTAGCCAAACTGGAGTTTTACCATATCCTCTATGTTGTTCTATTGATTCACATCTTTTTTTCCCCAGTACCATGCTGTTTTTTTTCATTTATTTAAAGAGAAAAAAAAACATGTAAAGGGTAGAGATAATACAGAATTTTAAAAAAGATAAACAGTAAGAAATCACTAATAAATTACATATTGTCCTCTTAGAAATAGTTGTTCAAGTTAAAAAATTAAAGCATACAAACCAGATAATCAAACAGTGAGACTGTAAATAGCTACACATGCAAAAGTCTCTACATGTATTTCTAAAAACTTAAAGCTTTAAAATCTTACTGAGATAAAGTAAATAATACCTAAATAAATATCATGTCTGAGGACTTAAAGATGCATTTTTTTTTTAATTTAAAGAGAAACAAAAGCATGTAAAGGGCAGAGGTAAGACACAATTCCCCCAAAAAAAGATAAACAATAAGAAATCACTAGTTGATAAATTACATATTGTCCTCTTAGAAATAGTTGCTCAAGTTACAAAATTAAAGCATACAAATAGATAGTCAAACAGTGAAAGTGTAAACAGCTACACATGCATGACTCTCTGCATGTATTTCTATACTTTCTGTATTAGAGGGGAGAACAAAACTTAGCAAGACAAAACAAAACAAATTCCTATAAAAACATGAAACCAAAAAGTTGTATAAAACCACAGTACAAGGTGATCTACAATGATTACTGTATTGTTTGTTATTATCTTCAATAGAATGTCTGTATCATCAGGCATAATTGAATATAGCAATGTAATTGAATATAGCAGTATAATTGAATATAGCAGTACATAACAATATTAGTAAAAATAAAACATTGTAGACAGTATAAAACTTCAAAGGCAGGTAATCATCAATCCACAGTGGATATTCTAGTGGATCTTGTCATCTTAAGTGTAGTTGCCTATACTCTCAGACTTGATACTATCAATCATAACAGCTTTGAATAAAGTCTATCAATACAAAACCGCGATCCAACAAACCAGATTTGATTACAATCAATCATGGTAAAACAGTGTAGGTTTTACAGAGCTTTAGATTAAGTTAATAGGAAATTAAGGATGCCTCATTTCTGCTGTGCTAATTTCCTGTGTTTGTTTGTCTAGTTTTCTCCTTCATTCTACTGCCTGCCCTACTCATTGAGGCCTTTTTGCCACTGTTCCTAAAATCCTGGTATTTTTTGTCTCTCTCTAGAATGTCCTTCAGTATTCTCTGTAGGGTTGGATTGGTGGTCACAAACTCGCCCAGTTCCTCTTTGCATTGGAAGCATCTTGTTTCTCCATCAACTTCTAGTGACAGTTTTGCAGGGTTCATCAATGTGGGCTGGAGGTTATTCTCTTTCAGGGCTTTGAATACTTCACTCAAAGCTCCTCTTGATCTGATGGTCTGTGTTGAGAAGTCAGCTGTGATTCTGATGGGCTTACCTTTATAAGTAATCTGTTTCTTTTCTCTGATGGCTTTAGTATTGTTTTTATATTGAATTTCTGGCATCTTGATTATTATATGTCTGGGTGTAGCTCTGTTTTGGTTGTAGGTGGCTGGAGTTCGGTATGCCTCACACAACCAAATATC
>PVLA01005549.1:27356-143832 GCA_004027455.1 Hydrochoerus hydrochaeris
CTGCCAACTTGTCTTCAAGTTTTGATAGTCTATTCTTAGTTTAAGGAGTTTTGCCAGCTTTCAATGGAGTTTTTAATTTCCTGATAGTCTCTTTGAATCTGCTTCATGTATTCTATATTTTCTTTATATTCTTTATCGAATATTTCTCTTCTTTTTTTGTGTTCCTCCCTTCTTCCATCTGTATCATCCTGAGAGATGTTTCCTGAGAGCATTTCTTTTATTACTCTACTCATATCTTGCTTTACCTGATTTAATATTTCAGTTTTGAGCTCATCTACAAGGTCCCAAAGGTATCTCTTAATGTCCATTGAAGCCATGTCTGATGTTGTGTTTGCCCCCCTCAGTTTCCCTTGTTTTTCCTTCACCAGTGTTCTCAGGGTTCTGGGCTGGGGGCCTCCTTTTACCTCTCTTTCCTGTCATGGCCCTGGCTTCCTCCACCCAGGTTACAGTGTAGGTCCCAGCCCCCTTCCCTGTTGGCCACGGTTCCTCTGAAGCACGCTGGTGAGGGACCTCTGACCTCTCCTGCCTGCTCTTGTCACTGAGGTGTAAGCAGCGGCTGCGGATGCCTGCCCCTCCCCACTGGGCCAACCAAACTTCAGGGGCCTTCAACCAGTTAGTGCGTGCTAGGTACAGTGAATCGATTTGGGACGGCTCATTGGGTCCCAGCCAGGGGCGTGGTCCAGTCCAAGAAAATCCCACGAATCTGCTCTGGGGAAGGAGCAATCAACTGAGGTCACTGTCACTCCCATTTTGGGCTCCTCCTGCCCGACTCCAACATGTTGCCCATTTGGTCGTGCCCTTCCCATGTGCGGGGGGGTCCCATTCCCAGCACTGACCATGGATTAATGAAAGTCCCTTCGCTGGCTCCGCTCTCTGTTGGGCTCACCAACCTCTGACTTCAGCCCTGAAGTTCTTCCTGTGAGAGGCAGCGGGAATGAGTTTGGGAGGCTCTGCCGGCTGGCACAGATTCAAGGTGGTGCACCCTTGCCGGGTCACCATGAAAATGCTGTGTCCCATTACTTTCAGCTGTTTCAGTTGTAGTCCTGAAGTATTTGACGAACTTTTTTATGTTTTAATTTGTTTCTGTGTCAAGAGGATCCATCTCCCTCTGTCTGGGTCTCTCCAGGGTGTTTTATTCTGGCAAATGAGTTGTTTCTCCCAGGAGGCTTTGTATTTTGTTGCTCACTGATTGGCCATCTTGTCTTCTCTTCCATGATGTTTTGATCAATGTAACTTTGTACTGTAACTTGAAGTCCAGGACTGTGATTCCTCCTGCCTTGTTCTTGTTTGCCAGAATGGTTTTTGTTATTCGTAGTCTCTTCTTGTTCTATACGAATTTTAGGGTAGTTTTCTGTAGTTCTGTGATTAATGCTGTTGGTATTTTGACTGGGACTGCATTCAATCTGTATATTAGTTTTGGAATTTTGGTTGGTCATTTTGATTATGATTGTTCTCCCTATTCAGGAACAGGTAATATCTTTCCATTTTCTGATGTCTGCTTCAATCTCTTTTTTCTCTTTTTTGTTTAACTGTTCATCCTGCCTGGTGTATTCATTCTATTAGATTTTTTTGACATTGTTGGCTTCATCATCTCTCTGTAGGATATCCTTGAAAACTTTTTGTAGTGTTGGCTTGGTGATCAGGAATTTTTCAAGTTGCACTTTGACATGGAAATATCTTATTTCTCCATCAATTTTGAAAGAAAGTTTTGCCAGATATGTAAGTTGGGGTGGAAGTTATGTTTTAGGGCCTGAAATACCTAATAAACCTCTCCTGGTCATTAAGGTTTACGCTGAGAAGTCTGCTGTGATTCTAATGGGTTAAGATGCTATTGATGCTATTGTGGATATCAGCATGAGTCATATTTTTAAGAGTGTACTTTTTCTTGGTATAAAATTGGAAAGAAAAGTAAAATGAAGAACTATTTGTAAGAAAATCTAATGCCTTTGACTTGATCCAGTTAGAAGAGTTGGTAGGAGAAGGTTCTGCCTGTGTCCTGCTGAGGCCTGGAGTTAAAATTATAACCTTGGCCCTGTTTCCCTACTAGAGTGTTTCCCAGCCCAGTAGAGGCTCTGTCTGCAACTAAGCGCAGCACAAGTTCCAAGGGGCTTGCTGGTTGCAAAGGGCTTGCTAAAGCTTGGTGTCTATCTCAGTTTTCAGTGAGAAGGAAAAGCTAAGTCAAGCTTCAATATCAGATTTTTCAATTGTTTTGGTACTGTGGATTAAACCCACCCAGAGTCTTTGGGCTGAGCTACATCCCCAGCAATGTGTGTGTGTGTGTGTGTGTGTGTGTTTGAGACAGGGTCTTGCTATGCAGTTCAGGCTGGCTTTCAACTAACTTTGTAGCTGAGGCTGGCCTCAAACTCGCAGTGATTCTCCTGCCTCAGCCTCTGAGTGCTGGGATGACAGGCATGTGCCACCATGCCCAGCCTCAACTTTTTAAAATTTTTGATTTGAGACAGGTCTCATTAAGTCACTAAGCTTCCCAGGTGGGACTTGAATTTGTGACCTGCCTTTCTCAGAGTGCTGCGACTACAGGCATGCACAGATTAGGCCCGGCAACACTACAATGTTGAAGTACCTACAGTTTTCAAGTGAACATTCAAACCAAGTCTGAGAGGGCTGAACCCCTTTCCCAGCAGCTGAGAAAACATGGAGTGTTCACAACAGACTGAAGAGATCTTGGAAGCTGAGCAAACCCACATACCCTTGGTATTGGCCACACCTTCAGGTTCCTGAAGGGGACTAGCTAAGAAAGGCAGGGCACCCTGCACCCACTGGGAGGGATCAAATGACAGGCCAGTGGTAATTGCCAGGAATTTGGGAGTACTGCTGAGGAAGGGTGGAAATTATAAACCAGCGAGCATATTTACCTCTGCATACCCTTTTCCCTCTAAAGGAACTGTGTGTTGATCACATTTCACTTCAGAGCTATTCCTGGCCAGAAAATAAAAATTATGTATTTGTCAATGCTGCCTTTTCCACTGGTTCTCAAGGTTCTGCTTGGGACCAGTGTCTTCCACAAGGCAACAGATCATGCCCTTCTGTTTGCTGCCAGGGCCAAGCTACTGGGTGGTGGCATTTGAAGTCTTTATCTGACCTGCCATTCAAACATTCACAACAAAACTGATAAGCACTTTTCTTTCACAAGATGATGTCAAAAAGTTCCTAGGGAGCATGGGCTGGTGAAAGGACCTTACTTGCATAGTGTCCATAACTGGTTCTCTTGAAAAGTGGGAGAAGTCTTTTTAGCATGCTGTCCTTATGGTTTAACTTTAGTGGCTGTTACAGAAGAAAAAAGATTGGTAGGCTTCTCTTTCATTTCCATCCTCCTTGCTCCCCCACTTCTTCCCTCTCTAGAGGCTTAACTTACTCAGTGGGAGTTTGCAGGAATTGGATTCTTAGGCTGAGAGGGACCAGTAGCACCAACAGCAAATGTAAGCCACATATACATACATTTCCCAAGTAGTGACATTAAAAAAGAAACAGTTGACAGTAATGTGAATATTTTATGTAACTCAATATATCCAAAATATCGTTTGAAGGCTAGGGACATAGGTCAGTGGTAGGGCACTTTCCTAACATGCATGCAGCCCTGGGTTCCATCCCCAGTTGCCCCTACAACCCATAAAAACATTTCAACATGTAATCAATGCAAAAATTATTGATGTGATATTTTACTCATTGGCATTAAGACTCTGGTGCATCATCTGCACTGATGGGCTGGCCACATTTCTAATGCCTGGTAGCCTATGTAGCCAGTTATCACCACATCGGGCAGTGCAAGCCTACAGTGCCGGCTTCAGCCACCCTGCTACGCTTGCATACTGGAAACCCTCAAGGCCACATTCTAGGGGCATACACAGATGATGCAGGCTGCAAGGAGTTCAGAATGCGGTCCATGACAGGGATGAAGCACAGGATGTGCTGATTTAGGTAAGTGGAAACCAAAGCGAAGAGCCTGTTGTAGACGGGGACACCTGTGAGCCTTTGCAGAGGGGGGACGTGGTCTTAGTGCATTGCAGGACTAAGAAGAACTTGGTACAGGGCCTGTATCCTGCTCCCTGGGGTGACATTTGGCTGACTGCTGCTCCCTTTTTGTCTTTTCTTCTTGCTCCTACCCCGTCTCCTGCGCCGTCTCTGGCCAGCGGTGGTCCTCAGCCTGCCCAGCATCCGGGCCACCGAGTCCTGTCTGCGCGCCTGCCCGGCCGCCTGTAGCTGCAGCAACTTGGAGCGTGGCTGCTCGGTGCGCTGCGACCGCGCGGGCCTGCAGCGGGTGCCGGCTGAGTTCCCGTGTGAGGCAGCCTCCATCGACCTGGACCGCAACGGCCTGCGCATACTGGGCGAGCGCGCCTTTGGCACGCTGCCTTCGCTGCACCGCCTGTCGCTGCGCCACAACAACCTTTCCTTCATCACGCCGGGTGCCTTCAAGGGCTTGTCCTGGTTGGCCGAGCTGCGCCTGGCACACAACGGCGACCTGCGCTATCTGCACGCGCGCACCTTTGCAGCACTCGGCCGCTTGCGTCACCTCGACCTCGCTGCCTGTCGCCTGTTCAGCGTGCCCGAGCGGCTGCTGGCTGAGTTGCCGGCCCTGCGCGAGCTGGCCGCCTTCGACAACTTGTTCCGCCGCGTGCCGGGCGCTCTGCGTGGCCTGGCCAACCTGACACACGCGCACCTGGAGCGTGGCCGCATCGAGGCGGTGGCCTCCAGCTCGCTGCAGGGCCTGCGGCGACTGCGCTCGCTCAGCCTGCAGGCCAACCGCGTCCGCGCTGTTCATGCCGGGGCCTTCGGCGACTGCGGCTCGCTGGAGCACTTGCTGCTCAACGACAACTTGCTGGCCATCCTGCCACCAGACGCTTTCCGCGGCCTGCACCGCCTCCGCACGCTCAACCTGGGTGGCAACGCGCTGGGTGGCGTGGCACGCGCCTGGTTCGCCGACCTGGCTGAGCTGGAGCTGCTCTACCTGGACCGTAACAGCATCGCCTTCGTGGAGGAGGGCGCCTTCCAGAACCTCTCTGGCCTCCTGGCGCTGCACCTCAACGGCAACCGCCTCACTGTGCTCTCCTGGTCCGCCTTCCAGCCCGGCTTCTTCCTAGGCCGCCTCTTCCTCTTCCGCAACCCTTGGCACTGCGACTGCCACTTGGAATGGCTGCGGGACTGGATAGAAGGCTCTGGTCGCGTCGCTGACGTGCCGTGCGCCTCCCCGGGCTCCGTGGCCGGTCTGGACCTCAGCCAGGTGGCTTTCGAGCGCTCTTCTGACGGCCTCTGCGTGGACCCCGTGGAGTTAAACCTTACAGCGTCTAGTCCGGGTCCGTCCACTGGCCTGGTGGCCACCACTGCGAGCAGGTTCAGCAGCCTCCTCTCCAAGTTGCTGGTTCCGAGGGTCCATGTGGAGGAGGAGATCAACGCCACAGCTGGGCTGGCCAACGCCTCACTGTCTTACACCCTTCCCTCCCGTGGGATTGGGGACTCAGGCCACAAGGACATGTTTCTCTTTGCCTCTTGTCTCCTGCTCAGCCTGGCTAGGCATGTGACATTCAGCCTGCAGCTGGACTGACCCTGCCACTTCGGGGTGGCCCAAAGTGCTTTGGCCAAAGCGGAAAAGTTGGGCTTAGGGAACAGGATGAGGGCTAGTTTTGAAAATTCTAGTGGAGGACGGAAATGAGAATTTGTCTCAACAGATGGCCCTAGGTAGCGAAAAGCCTTGGATTTGGCACCAGGCCGGGGGTAGTTGTGGATTTCTGCTCTTCTCACATGGGCATCCTTTGGCAAAGAGAAACAAGAATGACAGTGGGCTGCTGAGTTCGAAGGCTGGGGACTGGGAGTCTCTAGGGCTCCACCCCACCCCACTCTCCCATCTTCCAGGCATCAGTGCCTGTGACACCTGAGTTAGTGGCTATCAACCGTGCCTATTCTCCTGGTGGGGTAACCTGTTAAGTCCAGTCTTTTTTTTCCCTACCTAATCTTCTTCCTCCTCCCTAGATATCTGCCTGGGGGAACTAGGGTTCAGGAAGGTAGGTAGGACATGACAGAAGGGAAATGGGAGAGACTTAGACTCAAGGGACTGCAAGGTGGTTCCTGGGTTCTGAAATGTGTTAAAAGACAATTAAAACCAAGACCCATTTTACTTACTCCATATTTATTTCAGGGGTGTTTTTAGCCACAAAAGAACTTTGAGGCAGCAGGGGATGTTTGTAGACAAATCTGTAAAATTCCAAAATTACAAAAAAAAAAAAAAACCCAAAGTTCCCAGTCTTTTGGGAGATTGAGGTGGGAAGACTGCAAGTCCAAGGCCAGTGTGAGCAATTGAACAAGACTCTGTCTAGATTTTGAAAAAGAGCTGAGGATGTAGCTTGGTGGGAAGGCCTTGGGTTCAATCCCCAGCGTGTGTGTATGGGGGGAGAGGGGTGGAATTATGTGTTAAACCAGTTTGTCTATTGTAGGACTTTTAGTCTTTCAGATGCTAATGTGTACTGTGAATCTGAGGAGGCCACAAAATCCTCTTTGCTGAATGTTTTGTGGGAAGAGTGTTCAGAAGACAGAGACAATATTAGATGTAGAGATGGTTATGAGCTGCATGCTTTGGGGCTAAGAGCCAAGCAGGAAGGAAGCAGGGTGGGAAGAGAGACAGGGATACCTCAGGATGGTGATTGACCAGCTATAAGCCCCCAGGTCTGCTCACCAGAGCAGAGGCTGACCAGGACCTGTAGTGAGCATTCAGGGCTCTGAGTGAGCAAGCATCTGAAAGCAGGGCTGCCAGGTCTCACTGCAGTGGCCCCAGTAACCCAGCTTTTCTCAGGATTTCAGTGGAAGTGCGCAGAGGTAGATTGGTCAACCTCGGGATCAGCAGCTCTTTGGGGCCAGATGCAAGAGTACGCTTTGCAAGCCACCTTCTAAATGCTGGCTCTGAGCTCAGTGTAGGTCAGTGGTAGAGCACTTGTCCAGCATGAGCAAGACCCTAGATTCTGTCCCCAGCATTGCTCCCTGCCCCCACAATGCCGATTCTTCCACCTTCCCACACCTATCTCTCTAGTTGGCAGCAGAGCCATCCTGAGCAGGTCACAAAAGCACAGGTTCTGGACAGGCCATGAGGCAGTCAAGTCAACAATAGTGCCATGTGTCTGCTAAACACTTGCTCAAGCTATTCCCTATACCTTCTGCAGGGATAACTGTGTTTGTTAACATTTTGGAAATCTGCAGTCTTAAATGTCCTGACTTCCTTCCTCACTTTGTATTTGGAGAGGTGAATTGCAAAACCAACAGAGATTCAGGGTACACCATACTGTCAGTTTTTCATGGCAACATCTCCTCCTCCTCCAACTTCTTCTTTCTCTCCTTTTCTCCCTCTCTTTTTAATGGATTGAACTAAAGATTGAACTCAGGGAGGGCCTCATGCATGCTAGGCAAACACTACCACTGAGCTACATGTCTAGCACTTGTTAAAAAAATTTGAAACAGGTTGCATAGGCTGGGCTAGACCTTTTGATCCTTCTACCTCAGCCTCCCCAGTAGCTGGGATTACAGGTATGTGCCACCGTGCTCAGTTCACAGAATTTTTTAATCATACCAAGTATTAGAACTGTTGCAAGAGAATTTGAATGGGTTTTGACCATTAGTGGTCATCAATTCAGTTGAATAGATCACGGTGAGCATTTTCAAAAAAGAACATGAGGGCTGGGGGTGCAGCTCAGTGGGAAAACGTGTACTGAGCATGCTTAAGGCCCTAGGTTCCATCCCCAGCACAGCAAAAATCAATTGTAAAAATGTGATAGAATGGAAAAGTCACAGAGCATCACATGTAATATTATAAGTAAGAAGCTGTTTTGTGAAATGTTTTACTTAATTTGTATGCATTTATTCAAATTGTGTGTATGTGCATGGGTACAGGGTTACTGTGTGCAATTTATATTTTATATTGGAGTCATGGTTAAAAGATGTGAAAACCATTTATCTGGAGTATGCATGATTAAAAAATTATTTCAAAATTTTTCATTCCGACAGAAAAGTTGCAAGAATTGTAGAGTGAATACTTTGGCCATATATCTGTGTATCTTAATTGTTAGCTTTTTACACATTTAAAGTCTTTTTCTTTCCATATTTTTTCTTACTAGTAGTTTTAGTTGCTAATATCATGACCCTTCATCCCTAAATATCTCACAGTGTATTTCTTAAAAAACAAGGATATGCTTTTGCAATACCATTATCAAAATCAGGATTTTTATCATTGATAGAATGCTATTAAAATATACTCTTGAGGCAGGGGCTGTAGCTCAGTGGAACAGCACTTGCCAAACCATGTGCAAGGCCTAAGTTTTTTATCTCCAGCACTGCAAAAAATAATAAAATAAAATAAATCCTACATTTAAATGTCAAACAATTTTTTGAGGTAGTCATTCTTTTTCCTGTGGGGGGAAATTAGGTTCCTAAATTGTGGCTTGTTTTCCTTTGGTCACAATATTCAAAGCTGTAAACCTGTTGATTAATTTTAATGTTTTAAAGTGAACTGGTTCTCCAAATGTCTCACTTTTCAAATGGGAGAATCCAGTGAGGTTGGAAGTGTTTACTTAAACTGTTTTGTGGCCATGGAAACCGAGAGAAGGCCCTGAGAATCCAGGAGAGCAGATCTCTGCATTGGGGTGACTATGGAGGCCTACAGCAGGCCTACAGCCTGGGTTACTGAAAAGCAAGACAGCCACCCCTGGAAAGAAGGTCTTTTCTTCCAGTTAGAGGGAGTTCATGAGAGTCAGTCTCAAAGTGTGGTTCTAGTTTATCCTGGGTAGTTAGATGGCCAGCTTTTTAATGAACATTTGCTTGGCTGGATGTTTCTGAACAGATATCAACATTAAAATAGCCTCCTGAGAGATCGATTTTTTATAGAACTTCCCAGTCCAGTAGAATTATGGGAACGTGGGAGTTACTTACTGCCAAACAGATCCAGGGATGCCAGGAATGAGTTTCCAGTGAATCCCTGGCCATTATGAGCTCTCATGAGAGAATACAGATGGAAAAGTTTCCATTTTGAGTTCATTAACTCTCTCCCACATTATTGGGTAGTTAGTTTCTTAGAAAATGTTAGGGGTCATAGATTCTGCTAAGCAAAACTATGTGTACCCATTGGGATGGCCTAGTTCTGCTGTGGTAACATATAAGCCTAAAACTTCACTGGTTTACAGAAGATTATTTCTTGCTTGTGCTTGATGGTCATTGTGGGCTCTTTTGGGGACTCAGGACCCAGGCTGAAGAAGGATTTACTATCTTGAGACATTGTTATCTCAATGCAAGTCTCCAGGGTTTGTGGCAACAGAGATGGACAGACTGGGAGAATCATGAGTTATTCTTAATGCTTTCGCTCAGATGTAACACATGCTGCTACTGACATTTTATTGGCCAAAAAAAGTTCTATCATTACACTTTACTGAGTCAGGAAAGCCCCCCCAGCGCGGTGTACCCAGAAGATGAGAAGAACTGGAACTGTGAACACTAGCAATGTTCCAAAGCAAGAGCGTCTCTAAATGACTCTCTCATCTGGTAGATTTAAAGCTGTACTAGATCCACTCAAAGAAATCGATACTTGAGGGGAAATCTGGTGAATCAGATGGGGCCATTGGCTCAAAAAGAGGCTTCTGGACACAGTATTTGCTTCAGATAGGAATGGTATGGCCTTCTGTATTTGTCTTTTCAAGAAAAGGGAGAGAAAATGTAGAAAAAAAGTTCATGTTTTTCCTGTTTGAAAAGTTTTCCATACAAATGTTCACTTTATAATATTTAACACCCTGAAATTTAATCATTGGGAAGCACTCTATCTCAGAAGACTTTCAGGCTGTTTTGGAGAGCTTCCTCTATGGCAGTTTCACAAGGATGGTTATCTCTTGAGGGTGTTCATGCACCCGCACACATGCACTCACACACAGAGAGGCATACACACTGTTAGAGGGACTGAAAGAGTTTTCCGTCTAACTCTCCTGTCACCAACATATAATGCACAGATAGCTCTGGTCTCAAAAAATATGTTGGCATCTGTCTCCCTGTAGCCTAGGGGACAGGCTGGAGCAAAGCCTGGCCACATTTGGCCAACTTTGGTTCCTGAATAAATGTTACTTCTATTCCTTGTATTTGTGTTCCAAGCAGAGGAAATGTAGAGGCACTTACACAAACATGTGTGATTTTCAAGGGAGTTCCCTTGAAATATTTGTTTTACAACTGTGATCCTGAGCAGAGGAAAAAAACCCTTTTTTTTCAGCCAAACTGAGTTGCACCAACACAAACCCACAGGGAAGCCTGTGGAAGTCTCTTTTTTATGCATAGCAGAGGTTCCTATGAGCCCATATTCCCTCAGAATCATGGGGCACTTGTGGCTCACTCAAGTTCTATTGTGGGTCATGACATCAGCAGTTGCCACCAGCATTAAAGAATAATAGTAACAGGGCTGTGGTGTAGCTCAGTGGTAGAGCATGTACCTAGCATTTGGGAGACCTGGGGTTCCATCCCCGGCACCAAAAACCAAAAACAACAAAATAGAGAAATGTCAGCATGTATCATAGGTAGGAATAAAAGTATTATTTCATTGAACTTTAGCTGAAATATATATATATATATATATATATATTCAAATCACAATACAAAAAGAAAACAAAATCTTTTTTTTTCTTGCAGAACACAATTGTGAATATTAAGCCAGTGTCATAGATCAATTTGATTCTCTTTCTGTTTTCAAAGAATGTGTGGGTGAAAACAAAGTGCAGGACTCCATTTCCCTTTTTGCTTATTGTTTCTCCAGTCAATTTCTTCACCACCATAAGGAAGCAGAAATTACCTCATTTAATACTCTATTTAAAAACATAGTTAGAGCCAAAGAAGTGAGGCTGGAAGCTTGGAAGATCATCTGGGCAATTAGGAATTATAACTATGGTCTCTTTGGCAGGAAATGGCAGGGTGATTGGTACGTGTAGCCCAGGTCACTATTGAGTTCTGGGCTCCTGCAGTGAGACTGTTACATTTGGTAAGTTAATAACTATTAATGAGAATGTCCTTGAATGATCCTCCTGGTGTCTTGCAGTGATACTTATTATTAAATCTCTTTTTTTGTGTGCCAAGGATCAAACTCATGACCTTAGGCTTACCAGGGAAGCACTTAAATCTCTCCCTAACATGAAAAGAGAAAAAGAAATCCCATATCCCAGGGATAAATGATTACAGAGATTGTGATCATTAGTATAAACCCCATTATGTCATTTCTGTGCCCTGTTCCTAATATTATATATAACCACTGTTGTAGTCAGGGTTTTCAAGGGAAACAATTTAATACAGGACACATAGTTTATAGGAGTCAAATGCAAAAGACTGCAGGGGATCTGTCCACACACTAGAGACCCAAAGAATCCAGTCGAGGACTGGATCCTTCACGAGTCCAGTTCCAGACCTAGAGTCTATGGCAATGTCCTCCATGAGTCCATCTGGAGGTTTAGAGCCCATGACAATGTCTCCTGCAAGTCTGTGTCAAAGATCTACACTGAGAAGGCCAAAGGTCAGTGGTGGAAACCAGAAAGTCTGTGCCAGCAGGATGAATGCTCTGTGCCAGCAGGATGAGGGTTCTGCACCAGAGGCAGGAAGCAGTGTTCAAAGTAAGGACCAGAGCTTCCCCAAAGAGAACCACAGCCATTTTCAGTGACAGTGAGGTCTTGAGCTCCTCTAATGATGAGAATAGCTGAATTCATGTCAGGAAAACCAGTATGACAAACTTCTCTAGGAGAATCAACAGTGCATAATCTTCCCCTCCAGATCTCCTTTTATGCTGTTGGCAACAATCCTCAGGTGGGCCTTCCATGCCCAGCACCATGCTGACTCAATTCAGCTTGGTGTTACAAGTTGACCATCAGTTGTTAATCCACCACAACCACCTTTCCAAAATTTTCCTAATTCTTTTTTTTTCTTTAAAGAAAAAAAACGAAACATAAAGAGGGTAGAAATAATATATAATTTCAAAAAAAAACAAGTAAGAAATCACTAGTTGATAATTACATATTTTCCTCCTAGAAGTAGTTGTTCAAGTTACGAAAGTAAAGCATACAAAGTGGACATTCAAACAGTAAGACTGCAATCAGTTCTGTGCATCTATCCAACAAAAACTTAGTAATATGGCCATCAATCCTACACACTGAAACATACATGCAGTTATATCCTTTAGAATTCTTTCTTTTCTTCTCTTTGTTTTTGCACTAATTATAATAAATTCTTGTAACTGTTTAGAAGTTCTACACATGTGTAAGTCTCTACATGTATACCTAGCCTTTCTGTATTAGAGGGAGAAACAAATCAAAACAAGTCAACAATACAAATTCCTAGAGAAACACGAAATGAAAAGGACATATAAAACCACAATACTAGGTGATCTATGGTAATTACTATGATGTCTCTTGTTATTTTCAATAAAATTGTCTATATCATCAAACATAGTATAATTAAACTTAGCATTGCATTACACTATTAATAAAAACTAAACGTTGGAGACATATAAGACTTCAAAGGCAGTTAATAATTAAACTTGTCATCTTCAGAGTAGTTGCCTCTACTCTTAGGCTTGATACTATCAAGCATACCAGATTCAAATAAAATCAGTCAAGACAAAAAAGTGATATAATCAATCTTCTCTGCCTCATCTCTGCTGTGCTATTTTTCTGTCCTTGTTGTTTACTTTTCTCCTTCATTCCACTGTCTGCCCCTTTCATTGAGGTGTTTCTGCCATTGTTCCTGAAATCCTGGTGATTTTCTTCTCTCTCTCTAGAATGTCCTTCAGTATTCTTTGCAGGGTTGGATTGGTGGTCACGAACTCCCCCAGTTCCTCTTTGTTGTGGAAATATCTTGTCTCTCCATTAATTTTGAGAGACAGTTTTTCAGGGTACATCAATCTGGGCTGGAGGTTATTTTCTTTCAGGGCTTGGAATATTTTGCTCTAAGCTCTTCTTGATTTGATGGTTTGCATTGAGAAGTCTGCTGTGATTTTGATAAGTTTTCCTTTATAGGTAATCTGTTTCTTTTCTCTGACTGCTTTTAATATTCTGTTCTTGTGATGGACTTCTGGGATCCTGATTATTATATGTCTGGGTGTAGATCTGTTTTGGTTGTAGCTGGCTGGAGTTCTGTATGCCTCATTTATCTGAACATCACTTCTGTTTCCTATGCTTGGGAAGTTTTCCTTAATTATTTCTGTGAATAGCCTTTTTATTTCATTTTTATTTGTCACTGCTTCTTTGTTCACGTTTTTTATTCTTAAGCTATAAATCCTCTTGTCATCTTCTAGCCTTTGTATTGTTATTTCCTGGTTCCTTGTTATTTTTAAGAGTTCCTTCCTTTTGCGATCATACATTGCAAATCCATCTTCAAGTTTTGAAAGTCTGTCTTTAGCTTCTGTCAAGAAGTTTTGTCAGCTTTCAATGGACTTTTTAATTTCCTGATATTCTCTTTGGATCTGTTTCATGTATTCTAGATTTTGTTTATATTCTTCATCAAAGGCTTCTCTCCTTTCTCTGGTTTCCTCCTTTCTTCCATTTGTGTCTTTTTGGGGAGTACCCAGCATCTCTTTTATTAATCTTCTTATATCTTGCTTCACCTAAGTTAGAATTTCAGATTTAAATTTGTCAATGAGGTCACAGAAGTATTTCTTTATTTCTGATGAGGCTGTGTCTGATATTGCATGTTTGCTGCCCTCAATCTCCTCTGCATTCACCTCTCCTGGACTTATTTTCCCTGGGTCAGTGGTTGGAGGCTTTTTGTTGTTTCTTTGTCTTGTCATGTTTCTGGTTTCTTTCAGACAGGTGAATGGTGGAGGTCTCAGGACCCTTTCGTATTGCTTAGAGTTTTTATGAAGCCTACTGGCTAGCAGATCGCTGCCCTCTCCAGCCTGTTGTTGATCTGTCCAAAATTTTCCTAATTATACTCAAGAGTGCTTGTTTTTCTGGAAATCAAATGGTTACCATTATTGACAGCCAATTATGTGTCAGGTATGTAGTCAATATCTAATCACCAAATTCTCTCATTTAACTTTTATAACAATCTTGTAACATAGGCATACATACCCCCAATTTACAGATGTGGAAACTGAAGTTTCAAGAACTAAGTGACTTGCCAAGGGTCGAGTTAGTTAAGGTTGGCATTTGAATGCATGTCTCTAAGCTCCAGACCCTGGGTAAACCTCTCTGTCTTTAGATAGTAAGGCAACATTTCTCTTCTGGAGCTAACAGCTGGGATTCAGAAGAAAGGACTTTTTTGGTTTGCTTTTTGAGACAGAGTCTTGCTGTATAGTGCAGGCTGACCTTGAACTTGCTTATGTAGGTAACCCAGGCTGGCTTCCAATGGTGATCCTCCTGCCTCAGCCTCCTGAGTGCTGGGATTATAGGCACATGCCATCACCCCCAGCAGAAAAGGACTTTAAAAATATTCCAAAATATTTATTCAGCATCATCAAGTGGTATGGTGGACTGACAACTGGTCATCAACTTGTAATACCTGGCTGAACTCAGTGAGCATGGTGCTGGGTGTGGAGAGCCCACAACACAAAATGGAGAACTGGAGAGGAAGAAGTGGTGTTTTTGATTCTCCTGTTGCTATTGGTTCTCCTGGAGGAGCTTGTCAAGTTTTTTCCTGATGTGAAGTTGGCTGTTCTCATCATCAGAGGAGCTTGGGACCTTGTTGTCACTGAGAATGACTGCTGTTCACTTTGGGGAAGCTCTGGTTCTAACCTTGAGCATGGCTTCCTGGTTCCAGTGCAGATCCCTCAGTCTGCTGGCACAGACCATTCATCCCACTGGCACAGACTTTCTGGCTTCCACCACTGATCTTTGGGCCTTCCCAGTGCAGATTTGTGAAACAGACTTTCATAAGATGTTATCATGGGCTCTAGGTCTTCAGCTGGTCTTATGCAGGACATTGCTGTGGGATCTGGCCCTTCAGATGGATTATTTGGAGTCTTTAGTGTGTAGACAGATTTCATATACTTTTTGTGATTGCCTCTTTGGGTGACTATTATAAAACAGTTCTATAAATTATGTGTCTTATATTGAATGGTATTCCTTGCAAATCCTGAGTACAACAAAACTGGTACTAGGAGTGGGGTGTACAATATGATCAGCTATCAGAAGAGGAGAAGGCCAGGGCCTGGTTTATAGATGGCTCTGCACATTATGCAGGCATCACTGGCAAGTGGACAGCTGCAGCATTACAACCCCTTTCTAGGACATCCCTGATGGACAGTGATGAAAGAAAATCTTCATAGTACTCAGAACTTTGGGCAGTGTGCCTGGAAGTACATTTTACCTGGAAGGAAACATGGCCAGATGTGTGACTCTATACTGATTCATGGGCTTTAGCTAATGGTCTGGCCAATGATCAGGAACTTGGAAAGAACATGACTGAAAAACTGATGACAAAGGTATTTGGGGAAGAAGTATGTGGACAGACCTCTCTATACAGGCAAAGGATGTAAAGATATTTTTGTCCCATGTAAATGCTCACCAAAAGGTAACATCTGCATAAGAAGATTTTAATAATCAAGTGGATAAATTGACCCATTCTGTGGATAGTGGTCAACCTCCTTCTTCAGTCACCCTTGTCATTCATTGCCCAATGGTCCCATGAACAGAGTGCCATGGTGGCAGGGATGGAGGTTGTGCATGGGCTCAGCAACATGGGTTCCCATTCACTAAGGCTGACCTGGCTACAGTCACTGCCGAATGCCCAATATGCCAACAGCAGAGACCAACACTGAGTTCCCGATATGGCACCAGTCCCTGAGGTAATCAACCGGTGACCTGGTGGCAGGTTGATTATATTGGACCATTTTCAACATGGAAGGGACTGTACTTTGTCCTCACTGGCATAGACACATATTCTGGATAGGGATTTGCCTTGGCTGCATGTAATGCTTCTGACAAAACTACTATCTGTGGACTCTCAGTGTGGAATTCTACATAGCACTGCCTTTGACCAAGGAGCATGTTTTACAGCCAAAGAAGTGAGATAATGGGCTTATTTTCATGGAATTCACTGGTCTTATCATGTTCCTCACCATCCAGAAACAGCTGGATTGATAGAAAGGTGGAATGGCCTTTTGAAGCCACAGTTAAGGTGCCAACTAGGTGTCAGTAGCTTACAGGCTGGGCTAAGGTACTTCAAAAGGCTGTATATGCTTTGAGTCAGCATCAACTATATGGCACTGTGTCTCCCATAGTCAGGATTCATGGGTCCAGGAATGAAGGGGTGGAAGTAGGAACGGTGCCACTCACCATTACCCCTAGTGATCCACTGGTAACAATTTTGCTTCCTGTCCCCACAACCTTATGTTCTGCTGCCTTGGAAGTCTTGGAAGTCCAGAGGGAGGAAGGCTTATACCAGGAAGCACAACAATGGTACCATTGCATTCCCCCTGGTCATTTTGGTCTCCTTATGCATCTGAGGAAACAAGCTAAAAAGGGAATCACAGTGTTGCACAGGGGTGACTGACCCAGACTACCAAGGGGAGGTTGGACTACTACTCCACAATGGAGGAAAGGAACAGTATATGTGGAGTGCAGGAGATCACTTAGGCTGCCTTTTAGTACTACGATGCCCTGTTATTAAAGTCAGTGGGAAACTACAACAACCTAATACAAGCAGGATGACATTTGGTCCAGAGCCTTCAGAAATGAAGGTATGGATCATTCCATCAGGGAAAGAACCAAGACCTTCTGAGGTGCTTGCTGAAGGCCAAGGGAATACAGCATGGGTAGTAGAAGAAGATAGTTCCAAATACAAGTTATGACCCCATGATCAGCTACAGAAAAGAGGATTGTAATTGTACCATTCCCCCCCCCCCAATGTGGTTCTAGTACAATATAGTATCAATAGACTTAATACTGGTTCTTGAAGATTGTTAAACCTGTGTTATAATGTTGAAGTTATGAAATGCTAAGAGTAAACATCGACCAAAGAAAACTTACATTCTACTCTGGTGAAGGGAATTAGTGCATTTCCGTTTGTATGCAGGATAGTTATAACATGTTAGGTGCAATTTTACACATGCCTTTGTATCTAGAGAGTGGTTTAAAGAAATGTGTCTTATTGCCAAATTGACAAGGAGTGGATTGTAGTGGTTGATTGATTGTGTCAGCTTGAGAAGTTTAGAAGCTTAACTAAATTGGTTTAGCAATTCTACACCCTAGGGTGTAGAAGACCCAACCTAGGGGGACATGGTATAAAAGGGAAGGAAGAAGGACGGATGCTGTCCTTTAGAGCAGCTCCACTCTTTACCTTCAGCTTGGCCATTGTCTCCTGGCTTCCA
This sequence comes from Hydrochoerus hydrochaeris, assembly GCA_004027455.1. Taxonomy (NCBI): domain Eukaryota; kingdom Metazoa; phylum Chordata; class Mammalia; order Rodentia; family Hydrochaeridae; genus Hydrochoerus; species Hydrochoerus hydrochaeris. The sequence continues at coordinate 44,668 of PVLA01005549.1, forward strand.
GCGCAAACTCTTGAGCTTCTGCCTTGGTTCCTTCAGCTTTCTGTTGCAGACCATTGGCCTGCTGATACAAACTTGCACAGGACACTGTGGTGAGCTCCAGACCTTGGATCGAATTCTTCAGCCTCCAGCTTGCAGATATCCTCTGCATGCTTTCTCATCTGACTCTGTGGCTCACCATTTTAAACCAATTTTTAATTTCTTATACATTTGTGTATCTTGTGTTATATCTGTTTCTCTAGTAAAAATCTGATAATACAAGTGGAATGTATTCTAGATATACAAGACTGATTCAAAATTTGAAAATCATCTCTATGTACTATATCAATAAGATAATGTGGAAAATTCTTGTGATCATGTGAATTTAATGCTGAGAAAACATTTGATAATGTCCCCTGCCCATTCATGATAAGAATACTTATCAAATTAGAAGACAGGGAAGGATGGTCTCAACTTGATACAGAATTTACAACAAACCTGCAGTTTATACCAGACTTCTGGGTGGAAGAATTTCCTATAAGGTCAGGAAAGAGGAAATCATTTTGTTTTGCCTTCTATGTATGTGGTACCAAGGGTCAAACCTGGGGCCTCGTGCTGAGCACAATTCTATGCCACTGAGTTACACTCCTAGCAAGGTTTTTTTTTTCCTTAAAACATTTTTATAGATTTTTTGCTTTCTCTACTTTAAAGATATTAATTCATCAGCAACACAGAACACTGTACATTATTAATAACATTGTCAGATGCTTTGCCTGGGGGTTTGAAATATTTCTCTTCCAAGCGAAGAGGGGACATTGCTTGGGTCTCTGGTCCTTTTGTTTTGGTTTTGTAGAGCGCGGTGGGGGTGTGTGTGTGGCAGTCAGGGCCTTGCTCACGCTATGCGAGTGCTGTGCTGCTGAGCAACATCTGGTCCTCCCCCAGGCATTTTTTGGAACTTGTGAAATAGCATCCTCTGCTTTGGAGCTGGTCTCCGGATAAATGAAGCTGCTGCAGCACTTTGATCATTTCAGCTTATGGCCAACCAGGAACAACTGGTACTTTCTGATTCCCTGGCACACAGCTCATGACAGGGCTTACTTGTGCAACTGAGACAGCAGCTGCAGAAACAGCCTTCTGGAAAGACAACGCCAACATCATTAGTCTCCCCTCCCCACGGGAGTGCCAAGCTTCCATTCCCTCATTAGGAAAATTCCTTCTGCCTCAAAGAACCATTGTGAGTGGGGGAAGAGTAGAAATAGCTGAGACGCTCTCAACTAGAGCCAAGGCAATATGAGTCATCACTTGAGACTCAAATCAGATTGCACTCAACATAAACTCCCAAATACCAGTGGCTTCGATGAAGAAGTTTATTTCCCTTTTATACCAAAGTCCAAGGCAGCTGCAGCACAGATGAACCTGGAGGACACTGTGCGGAGGGAAATTGGGCAGGCACAGAAAGTCAAACACCGCATGATCTCACTCTTATGTGGAAGCTAAAAGAGATGAACTCTTAGAAGCTGAGTAGAATGGTGGTTAGCAGGGGCTGGGGGTAGGTTGGGGACATGGGTTAGTGCTAAGATCATGCAGTTTCAGATACATATGAAGGATATAATGGATCTCCATGAACAGGCTGCTTAAGTCTTGAAGAACTGTACAGCTAGGGGCTGATCTGTCATGTTACTGACATTTACTAAGAGACTACTTTTTTTTTGTACTGGGAATTGAATCCAGAGTGCTCTGAGCAACATCCCCAGCCCTTTTTCATTTTTTATTTTGAGACAAGGTCTTGCTAAGCTCAGTTATCCAGGCTGGGCTTGAACTTGTGATCCCCTTGCCTCAGCTTCCTAGAGCACCAGTGTGACAGGTGTGTACCACCCTATTCAGCCACTAAGAGAGATGTTTAAAAGTTCTTAGTACAAAAGAACAATAACTAGGCAGGGCAATGGGTATGTCAACTAGCTGAGGCCTTGGCTTGGATCTCCAACACTGGAAAACAAAACAAAACAAAAGGGAAGAAAAGGAAATAGTACTAAATAAAGTCTAGGGAGGATGTCTGGAGCCTGTGTGGCAGCACTGTTACACAAAACTCTAAAGGATCCAGATTCTTTATATGTTATTACTCTGCTGTGTTTCTTTTCTATTCTTACAGTCATGTCATAATCCAAGAGGGCTGCCAGAGCACCAGCCAACACATCTAGGTTCTACAGAAGGAGGGAGGGAGAGAGCAAACAAAACTGTATCTTCTCCTATCAAGAATATTTTCTGGGGAAGAGGGAGGGTAGGGAGAGGGGTAAAGAGGTTAAAAATAATCAAGATGTTATATGTACACATATTATTTCCCCCAAATGAATTTAACTTATACATACTGCAAACATACACTAGTTAAAAATATTTTCTATAGGTTTCATATACTCCTCTGCTTAGATCCTATTGGCTAAACCTTAGTTATATGCCCAAACCAAAATGCAAGAGATGTTGGGAAGTATAATTTTTTTAAAAGATCCCATTTGGCCATGTAGCCAGCTAATGGGGGAAGATTGATGTGATCTGAAGAGAAACCGGAGTATGCACCCATCTAAACTCTGGGCTCCTCTCACTACTGAGCCACATCCCCAGTCCAATATACTGTGATATTTAGAAAAATAATTATTAAGCATTCTTATGGTCTTTTGGCTGAACCTATCTTCTAGGAATTTGCCAAAATGATGAACACAAATGGAAAGAGGAGAGGGAGCCTGTATATGTCCTCTAGGCTTTTTAGAAAACATGAGGTTGTTCCTTTGGCCATATACATGCAAATCTACAAAAAGGGTGATGTTGTAGACATCAAGGGAATCAGTATTGTGCACAAAGGAACACCACACAAATGTTACCATGGCAAAACCGGAAGAGTCTACAGTGTCACCCAGCATGCTGTTGGCATTGTGGTAAACAAGCATGTTAACCTGTGACCCCGCCCCCCAAGAAGCACACTTCTTGAGGAGCAATGGGAAGGAGCCTGAGTTTTTGGACTCTGTTTCCCATGAACTTCTAAGTTGGGGATGGAGCTCTGTTACTCAGCACCTAATTAGTGGCTAAGTATTTGAGATTCTACTTAAAAATAAAAACTAGTCCTGGGTGTAAGGATGGTTTTCTGAACTGAATAGGTGTGTGGTGCCTTTACCCCAGAAACAAATATTTGGGGCAGATTCACACTGTACCTAGTTAATTGTGTCAGGTTGTTACTCCTTAGTGCTTTTCTTGCTGAAAGATATTGCTGAGGTATTGTGCAGGTGTATACCCAAATAGTCAAATGGTTATGAAATATTTATATTGGCCTGAAGAGCCTGAAAATCACCATGGGGAAAACATATATCAAAATAAATGGAAGTTATCATATGGCATTTCAGTTAAATAAATTGTTTAAAGCACCCCAAAATGTTTTAATGTACTTTTTTTGATAGGTGTGGTGCACACACATAATCCCAGTACTTGGGAGGCTGAAGCAGGAGGATTGTTGTGAGTTCGAGGCCAGTCTGACCTATATAGTGAATTCAAGGCCATCCTGAATTACATAGCCAGACCCTATCTCAAAATAAAAAAAATCAAAACAAAACCAAAACAAAATATTTTAGGTATTTTTGCACAAAATTGTATGATATTATGATATTGTGTGATATTATGGCATTTACTTGATAATTGCCTTTTACAGTTGGAAGAGTTAGTTCAGAAAAAAAGTTTGGGGGCATCATCAGTTTTCCCAAGAGTTACTTTTCTCAGCTTTTGTTAATTGGACTTATTATTATTATTATTATTATTATTATTTGGTACTTGAATAGAACCCAGGGCCTTCGCACTGAGCTACATCCCTGGCTATTTTATTTATTTTTCATTTTGAGACAAGATTTCACTAAGTGACTAAGTTGCTAATGCTGGGCCTGCACTTGGGATCCTCTTGCCTTAACCTCTCTGAGTGCTTGGGATTATACCACCATACTTGGCAATAAGATCACATATTTAATAGTCTATTGTATCAGTCTCTTGATTAATGGTTTGTATTTTAATGCCCTAATTTAGCTTGAAAATTACACACAGTAATTTTTTCCAGTGGTTACTGTGAACTTTTACCCTTGATGTACAGAAATCTTTTATATTAGATTCCTCTCAGAGGCAAAGTTGTAGGCCCCACGCTGAATGGGAGGAGCGCTCATGAGCAGTTCTACTCAGGGCTGTTAAGTGTTCATGTCTTTTGTTCATTTGCTGGAATGTTTGTATTTTTAACCAGTTCACGTAAGTTCATTATATAATAAACACATTAACTCTTTGGATAGGGTATTTGCTGCCAAATGTGTTTCCTTGCCCAGTGTGTGGTCTTTTTCATAGAAATGTGCCTCCCCTCTCAGCACTGAAGAATAAATACAAATAAATAAAATCCCCCAAATCTTTTATTTGCTTCGTGATTTCTTTCTTCCATATAAGCTTAAGGTTTCCCTTTTCCAGAGTGTTACTGACAGCCTAATTATACTTTCTTTTCATTTGCTTCCAATTTTATATTTAAACCTTTATTTAGCGTGAAGTTAGCTGTGGTGTGTGATGACTTAAGTGTTTTAGCTTGAGAACAGATTAACATCTAGAAGGGCTACTCATCCTCATTTACTCTTTTTAACAAAAATTCTCTTTCATTTTTCTCACTGTTCATTTGTCCAGATGAAGAGCTATTTTGTGAAAGTCCAAAAACATTATAACTTTGATTTTGATTTGATCGTGTATTAAACCTACACATTAATTTGGAAAGAACTGATGCCATGAAAACATTTAGTTCTTCCATCTAAAGACATTTCTGTTTGTTTGAGTCTTTTATATTCTCAGTGCAGCTTTGTGTTTTTTCATATAGAACCCATGGATTTTGCCAGTTTTTAAAGAACTTGTTGCAGTTGGGAACAGCATTCTTTTACCATAACATTTACCAACTTTATTGCTACTAGATAAGAACATTATTGATTTCTGAGTGTTTTGTACCTGCTCTTTATGGACTCAAATGGCATTCTTGTGCTTGCTGGAATTTCAAGGCATATAGCAATATTATTAGCAACTATGGGCAATTTGGCCTCATTCTTTTTCTACTGTTTATACTTCATTCAGCTTTTGGACTCTGTTTTAAAAGCAACAGTAAACAATCATAGGGGAGGAGGAGGTGTCAAGTAGGTAATAGAACAGAGCATTTTGGAGGCCCTGATTTATTTAAATACACATTTCTGTATGGACTTACACTAGCTTTATAGATACAAGTAGTTAGCATTTTTCTGTGTGGAAGAATTTAGTTGAATCTACTTTTTCTTTTTTGTTTCCTATATTTCCTAATTGTTTTGTGAAGATCATGTTTATTTAAGAAATTTTAAAATAATGGCTATTTCAAAGCATTTATTTGTTTTACGTGAAGTATGCTGGCTGTAGCTTGAAGTAGCTCTTCTTTATCTGCTCAGGATACTTGTCTTATTTTAAGAGTTTTTTTTTTGGTCTTTTAGAGACAGGGTCTCAAGGCTGGCCTTGAGCTCACTTTGTAGCCCAGGCTGGTCTTAAACTCGCAACAATCCTCCTGTCTGAGCCTCCTAAGTGCTGGGATTATAGGTGTGAGCCATCATGCCTGGCTATTTTAAGGGTTTTTGAGGGTTTGTTTCTTTTAGAATTAGAACTGGGTGTTGAAGTTTGTCAATTTTGTGGGCACCTGTGAAAATGACCATAGTTTTTGTTTTTCTGTTATCAAGATACATTGTATATAAACTAAAATGCACATATCCTAGGTGTTCACTTGGATGTGTTCTGATCATTGTCGACACCCCTCTAACCACCAGCCCAAGTGAGAAAGGAGAGCATTCCCTCCACCCAGGAAGGTCCTGGGGGTATTCTGTAAAAAGCTGTTGATGTGCGGTCAACCTGCCTTGCATGGTGTTCACTTTCCCACCTCCATTTGGGATGACACCCAGTAGACCTGGAGCCGTCTTCGAGGCCCCAGTAGGCTGTCTCCTGTGCATTCCCCTCCAGTCACCCATCAGAGCACTCTGGTGGCAGAGGCTACCATGTGCTCTCCGGGGCATGTGGCCACAGCAGGGGGACATAAAGTTGCCTTTCAAGAAACAAAGAAGGCATCAGTAGTAGCTTGGGCTTTTAGTGATCTTGCCTAAGAACATGTCTAGTGGCTTCTGGGTCCCACTTTTTAGGGAGCAGAGGGAGGAATAGGAATGGCGACTGCATTCCCCACATGGCAAGAACCATGGGATTTTGTCCTCAAGCCCCACGTCTAAGCTACTCACTCACTGTAAAAGTCAGACGCCACCTTCTAGGGTGTTCTCCCCTGGAGCACCCATCTCCTTTGACTGGCTTGCTAGCTTGAACTACTACATTATTCTTTCAGGGCGCTTGCTACCATCAGTGACCTTGAACTCAAGGACTCAAGGTCACTGTTGGCCACTCTGCACTAGTGTCATTGCCTGTGTCTTGTAGATCACCAGCCTTTGCTGAAGAGTTTATGAGATATACCCGGTGTTATTTATTCAGCTTACCATATTATAGTCGAAAGAGTAAAAACACGGAAATATAAGTTCATATTGATTTCTACTGGCCTAATATTGAGAGGCATATGCCTTAAAGGAAATATGCTCATATGTATTTCTACTAGCTTAATATTGGCATATTCCTGTGTCTTAAATACCATGATGCTCAGGAAAGGCTTGATGAAAGCATTATACTTTTTGTCTTTTGTGCATCTAGGGTGAGAGCCTGCAGAAAGACAATTTGTGATTCCCTGAATCATAAGGTCAGGGACTCAATTTGCTGCACCTGAATGGGGATTTTGGTTTTTCTCTATATTTTTCATACTGTGAAGTTTGAATAGAGCAAATAATCACTCCTATTTCATGTTTCCTTAGTATGGGGTCTTCTTAAAGTGAACCAGGCAAGTACACTGAGACTTGGCCTTTTTGGAGCTGTGTGCAATGCATGAAGTTGCCATGGTTCTTTGCCTGAGCAGAGCTTAAGGCAAAGGCAGGAGCGAGTACAGCAGACCCAGCTAGGGACCCAATCAAACTGTAGAACAGCAAAGGTGTCATCAGACAGAGTGACAACCTTGGAACAGGCTTCTTCTTACAGCTTTCAATAAATGTCACATGAGGACCACATTTTCTGTGCTGTGGCACTTACATCACTAAAATCAATTTAGACTTCTATTTCTAGCAGATGTCACAACTTGGCTTTTATTCTTTTGTTTTTTAATAGAAATCTGAATCTATTTTAAATCTGCACTCAACTAGGCTGCAAGCAACTAGGCTTGCGCTTCTCTCTGAGACAGCTGTGGCTGAGTACAGACTTATGGGATGGGTACCAGGAGCCAGGGACATGCTTCTCTGAGAGGGCAGGAGCTGTCCCTTTACCACTGGTCCTTTGGGAGGAGATCTGTGAGCCCTGCCTGGAGAGGAATGCTACAGGGTTTTTCAGAAACTGGGCCATCCCTCTCCTTCTAAACCTTGGGTTGTTTTTCTCCAAGCTGTTTGCCCTGCAATCTGAGGAGACAACTGACTTTTCATGTTTTATACATTTTATTCATACATTTCTCCAACTTTGAAATGACAAGAGCCCAAATTCTATGGTTTCCCATTACACAGCATCCTACAGGTATGTATATTCTACAAAGAATACTATGGAGTTTCTCTTCTTCCCTGTCACACGAGATAACTGATCAGGGTTTCCACTTGCACTGTGCTGGTAGCATACCAGCGCTGTGGTTGAGGGATCAGGACAGGAGGGCAGGTGCTAAGGCATGTAAATAGATACACACAGAGAGAAAGAAAAGCAGGACATTTACAAAGAATCCGAAACTTTCCAATCCCTTCAGCTCTTCTTGCAAGCTAAGGCTTTGCTGTACCCTGCAAATACTTACAATTGGATATGGTGAAATATACAACAACCATTAACATCTCTCTCTTTTTATCACTGAGACAATACTTCAAAACCTTTTATAAAAAGGCAATAATACATACAGAGAAAAGAACACGTTGGCAAAACTTTATGCAAAACCACCTCAGAACTGAGTTTGAATGGCAATGCGCCCACATTGCAATGAAACACAATGTTCTGGTCTCAGCACATGAAGGCTGTGCAGCCTTTGCACCCAGGAGCTGCTGCCTCTCTGCATGGAGGACATTCTGGGGACAGCTAAGACTGGCAATCAATGCCCCCAGTCCTTGGTCTCTTCCAAATGAAAAAAATAGGTGGGGCTGCTTGTGGTAGAGGAACACCTGTTTCTACTCCCAAGCACAACTTCTTTGATAGATTATACCTCCCTTGGGCCCAGGGACAGTCATCCCAGGCCTCCATCAGTAAGAACATTGGCATATCCCTATGGTCATGCTCCAGAGAGAATGGAGCTAAGTGGTAACCAAGTTTCAAGTTTCTGCACATACGTAGAGATGGAGTCATGCTTGGGGCCAGAAACCAGGACTCCTATGTGGTTGCAAATAGCTCTTTCCATTTTCTTTTGCTCAGTCCATTTGCACAGGTTCAGGGGAGTTGATGGAGGATCAGGTGAGAGGTGGTAGGAACACAGCATTTTCTCTCCCCAGGAAGAGCTAAGTAAGACTTGGGAGTGCCTGCTTTAGAGATGATGGTGCCCTCTTCTCACTGCTATTTCTGGGGTCCCTGTGTGTCCACCTACTGCAGCCCAAGGGTGCCAGGGAAAAGATCAGATGGCAAAATAGTAGGAAACAGATTTTTCTTGCTTTTCCTTGCTTCCTGGTTGGATGGGACAGCTAAAGTTCACTCCCTAGGCTGGACAGTCTGAGACTTGGTATCTCCAGGCTGAGGGGAATGGATGTGTGTACTGGGGCACAGCCAACCATGCAATAAGCCTCAGTCTGGTCCTGCAACTGGAGATACCAAACAGAGGAAACCTTGTCTTCCAAAGGGTCAGGAAAGAGAAAGCTGTATCAAATGAAATGAGAGGAGATCACAGCGTGTAGCCCTTCCTTAAGCTGCAGGGAGAAGAAGCAAGATCTCTAAGAGAAGAATTAGAAGCACAGGACAAGAGAGATGCGCTCAGGGGTCTTTCTCCTCTGGCGACCACAGGGAGCCTCAGGATTGTAAGCCCTTGTAAGGAGGATAGCCTGAGGAGGTTGTTTTCAGTTCTGAAAAAGTGAGAAACACGAAATGCACACAAGTTTGATGATAGGGATGAGGATTCTAAGGGGCTTGCTTTTGCAATGCTGAGTGCTATGCACTTTCTCCTTTTCCCAAAGAGACATATTTATTAAAAGTTTACTAATTCATCCATTCTCTTGGTAGCTTTAGTGGCAAGCTAAGATCAACTTTGCCCCAAGTTAAGAAACTGATCTGAAATGTGCTTCAGCCTGCTTTGCCTTTCAGGGGCATTTTGTACTCTGGGTCTCTCCTTTGTCCAGTTTCCTGAAGGGTGGCTTGATTGACTAAACTTTTGTAAGGAATGAACTCAAAGCCTTGAAAAAGACATTACTACAAGCAATTTAAAAACAAAGGGTCACAGAGATTAAAGGCTTGAAAAGATAACAGTAGCTTCAAAGGAAGGCTTGACCAGGCTCTGGCAGTGGGAGATGGACACTGGGACAGGGACACTTACTACATTTCTCCATGTGATGAGGAACTCTGCATGTCTTTAACTACTCTGCCACCAGTAGGATGGGCTGGGAGGATGGCTTCTGAATGCAAATAGCAAAAAGCAGGTCAACCATTTCTTTTCCTCTCTGAGCAGATATTTAAACCATCTCACCTGACAGGAGATACATTTAATTGTATCTAAAAAAGGTACAATGTTATCTTGACAATGGGAAACTTCCAGATGAATTAAAATGAGGAATATTTTCTTTTTCAGTGTTAAATTAGAATATGCTACCTGTGCAAAGTAATTACTATCTTATGACTAGAAAATCAAGACATTTCATTTTTTTTAACAAACTCAACACATCAAAATACACCTTGTCCTGCTGTAGGGAGTGGGCTGAGGGTGAGATCACCTTCAGAATATAATTCTGGGAAGCGCTTCAATTGACCACTGATAAGATTTAGTAGTCTAATCATTTTCTCTGGTCTTTAAAAGGACAAAAATGTTTCTGCTGATGGAATGGAGGCAACAAAGAAGCTTTTAGTAATTTTCTCTGATTGCTTAGTGGACAATTGTAATATAGCAGCAATGTACTGAAATTACTGAATTCAGATCTGTAAGTATTCTCTGCTGGGTCACAGAGACACTGCTTTAGAAGGATGTATGTTAGTGGGTTGGAACAGGTGACCTGTTTGAGAAATCGATGTGTTCTAGGTGCAGGGATTTTGTCATTTACACGCTGGCAAGAACAAGTCCTGCCCATGTGCTTCTTCAAGCCTGCAGAAAGTAAGTGGGGGACGTGAGGGTTTCTAACAGAGGGAGGGCGTCTCTGCTTCCCGTGTGTCAGTTGTGTTCTTTTTTGTGCTTCACTGGAAAAGAGGTAGTGTGGGCACTGTGACACTGAGAAGAGCCAGGATTGTGGTCAGTACTGCTGCAGGAAGGACTGGCTGGCCTTGGTATCAGTTAGGTTTAAGTCAGTCCTGACACAGCCCTAAACAACTCTTCAAACATGTCTCTCCATTGAGCGTGAGGCCACGGCTGGGCTTACCTCTGGTGTGCTTGGTCACCCTACTGTGGGGCTGAACACAAGTAGCTCACTCACCACCTCGTCAGTAAACTGAAGACTCATCCTGCCACTGACAGGAACGATATCAGAAAACAAAACATCGGCAATGTTTAGTAGCGGCAGATCAGGGCTGGGGTGTTGACAGTGTCAGAGGGAGGAGTATACAAAATTACCTTCTCCGCTCGGTCCCTTTAGAGGAGCTGTTAGCTCCGAACACACTCTGTGCATCCTGCCAAGGCACAAAGTGACAGAGGCCTCTAACCTACAAGAAGCAAAAACAATGGTGTGTTTCAAGGATCGCAGGTTACTGGCAGCACTTTGTACCCTCACACGTCAAGAAAAAACATTCTACCAACCTCTCTGCAAAGAGGCTGGGGACCCCCAGCCCAAATCTCCTGCACTGGAAGAATGGGACCTCATGGCAGGGTGATGAGATGGTGAATGTCTCTTAAGCAATAAGGACAGATGATCCCCTGTGCCAACGGCTACAGCAAGAGGAAGGAGAGACCACAGGTAGCCCTGCAAGTCAGCATGGTCCCAGCTGCGCCCAGGCAGGCTACTTTGTCATCCTGCCTGCTGACGCTCACTCCTGGGCCTTCGATGGGTCAATGAGCATCTAACAAATTATAAAATCCAAAAGATCAGTGGCTTAGAAACCTGAACAAATCTGTAATGAAATGAAGGACCCAAAGGCATTTGATTATTGAGCACATAAAAGGAAGTATATTTAAAAAAATTGGTCAGACTGTCCTGTTAGTTCATCATTTTAAAGGAATTTACAGGGCTGTTATAGATTATTCTTTTGGAATAATTCAGTTTATAGCAAATGCCTAAATTGGTTTTCTTCATTGCACAGTATTTTCTCTTAAAATGGGTGCTTTAAAACAATTACATACAGATTAAAAATCCTCATTTCTTTGCTTAATTAAAACATTAATACTCTTAGACAACACAGATCTGAAATGGTGAAACCAGCAATTCCCCCTCCCACCTTACAACAAATTAAATTGAGACAAAATTACAAACACATTTCACTACATGATTATTATTAATAAAAATCAGTTTCCTTTTTTTTTTATAAAGTTGCCCGAAATGCAAGGGATGTGCATAGGTTTACAACTTAGTCATAATAGCATTTTATTCTTATTCCCCTGGTGTGCCCCGTGAACGGAATGTACTTTGCTGCAGATTACAGATTGTTTTGTCCAACACAGACACACCGACAGCATAAACGCTCGCGACTGTCCACATGCATTAAGAGTCAAGACCCAACTTCAAATGTCTAAAAGGTTTACAGGGTGCTTCAAAGAGACAGTATCACATTATCTGGATGTTACATAAAGGACTTAAAAAATGCTATTCTAAAAAAAAGAGAGAAAAAAGGCCTTTAAAAATTTATGACTGTTTTGTAACCACTAGACTAATTATTTCAAATAAATAGAGGAAAGAAAGATATTCCAATCCATAAAATCAGACTCTAAAAAGAATGTAGTGTTCCACCCCCAGTCAAGGTAACAGAATCATTGTTTATTATTATTAAAATAGATTATAGAAAGCAGCATCTATTTTGTGCAGTTTTTAGGGGCCTTGGAAATAAAAAGCTATGATTTCCAAAAATATAACATTCCAAAGGATTGAATAATACATACATTTAAAGATACATTTTATTAAAGTTTAGGAGAACTGATTAAAAAAGATACTGTCTCTTTAAATTAGTGTGTAATTGTTTTTCTCCTCCTATCTATTTGGACATGACAATAATTATAAATGTAGGTCACACTACAACTAGGTAGTCTCTAGGGACCATGACCTGCTGACACAAGGCCGGTAACAAAGAGGCGTTTCCATGGATGAGGTGGCTCCCAGTTCTGCACAGGGATCTGGGGAGATGCTTAATAGACCCAGGAAACAGGGACCCACTGCGGGGCTGTGCACACAAGCTCCACGGCTTCCTCCAGATGTCTGATTGTCTCGTCGATTTCATTGTTGATAATTGTGAGATCGAAGTAGTGTGCATACGTTCTCTGTAAGATATCAGACTCCTTCTGCAGGCGCTGGAGAGATTCGTCCTACATGGGGAGGGCGTGGATGGCAGGGTGGGGGAGGGAAAACACACAGGAGATGGGAGTCAGATGCACTCTTCCTTCTGTTTCCACCTTTTTTCCCAGTGTCAGAAACGGTCAGGGCCAAACCTTGCTTGATGTGCCACACCTGGGCACAAGGCCAAGACTGCTCCATGACAGAGGAGATGATGGTCCCTGTGAAAGCAGGGTTATACAACTCCTGCTGGCAACCATGACATGCAATAGGGGCTCCAATGACAAACCAGACAAAGCAGACACTTCAGCAAACACATTGTCCCTAGGGGACCTAGCTGTTCCTGGCCCGAGTAGGGGGTGGGGTGGGGTGGTGAGGCCATGAGAGGTGTTGTTCCTCGTTCCTCTGGCCCAGGCCTGCAGGGGTCACCCATCCACTTGCTGGGAGGGTTGTGGTGGTGAGGACTAAGCTGTTAGATGACCACTCCTTGGTCATCAAAGTTCATTCAGGGCCCAGCTGCATTTGTACCTATTCAATAAGCCTCTGCCTTTGCACAACAAATTAAGGTGTACATTTACCTTTTTTACTTAAAGGTTCAGCATGTTCCAGGAATTCAATTATATGTAATGGACCTCTCTCAACAGCAGTGGAGGCTACAGTCAAAGCTTATTGGATGTTATATAATGGCTGGATCAGGTGTTTTTCCAAATATAACAGCAACAGGTATCTTATGAGTCCCTCCAGATTGGTCTTCATTAGACAGGACTAGATAAATATCACTGTCCCCAAGTACTCATATCTCTTATGAAAACAACTCTGAAGGAAGAAAAGCTACTGAACTCAAGGGAGGCCTGCTATGGCAAATGATGTTCCTTACACTACAGCTTGCTACAGATTTTGAGAACTCTCACCCAGATGAGCCAACAAAGTGTATGATGCTCAAGGGTACGATGCCTTTAATCCAGGACTTGGGAGGCTGAGGCAGGAGGATTGCTGTGAGTTCGAGGGCAGTCTGGATTACAGAGTGAGACCTTGTCTCAAAAACACAAAAATAGAAAACCACTCCCCTTTAAACAAAACAAAAATAATCCTCTCAAGAGTGGGATCTCTTGGGCCAGGGATTTAGCTCAGCAGCAAAGTGCCTGCCTGGCAAGTGCTAGGTCGTGAGTTTGATCCCTAGTTAAAAAAAAAAAAAAGGATCTCTTAAGGGCTGCTGGAAAGAAGTCTGCCTCTGCCTCTTCATAGGTTAAATTTGTTACGCTAAACTTCCAAAGGCTAAGTTATAATTTTAAACTAGGGAACTTTGTGAGTCAAATTAACCACCTGAACCCTTTGCACCTGCCAAATGCCAAGTAGGTGAACTACTGGCCTGAATCTTAAATCTATAGAGATGAAGTTAAATATCTGTATATTTGATTAGCAAACTCTCTCAAACTTGTCTTGTGTGGCCTATCATTACTGTGTACCAGATCTAAGCATAGTACCTGACACACAGCAAGACCTTAATGAATGTTGTGGAAAGAACACATTATTATTAACAAGTACTTGGATTTTAAAATTTTTACATCTATAATTTAGGGACCAAGTGATTCTCCTAGGCATGACAGAGACAGATCTCTACAGAAGATAAAAGACAGGTGACTTCAGGGACCTAGGAGCTCTAGCTACGCTTTGATGACTTAGGGCCCTTCCTCCTCTTCTCTGAGGTCCCTGTTATTTGCAAGAAACTCTTCATGATGAGGCCCCTGAGAGGGCTAGGCCAACCTTGGTTTGCTTGGGCTGCTCTGGAGAGGGCAGCAGAAGCAAGATAAAGAAACTAGACACCAGCTTGATTCTCTCCCAGCCCTGCAGAGGGGAGGGGGATGGGCAGACATGGGAGTGGTAAGCAGCCCTGTCACAGCACATCCTGAAACTCACTGTAACCCACCACAGTGCTGATAAGGCCTCAGTGACTAACCCCTCCAGAGGTCCTACCAACACATATTCATTCATTCTTTTTTCCTTCCATTTTCTCTCTCATGTTGGATCTCTCTCATATTGGGTCTTTGTCACTCATATTGTCTCTCTCCTCCCCCATCTTTCCCCTGACATGCTGGGGATAGAACCCAGGGCCTTGCACATGCTAGGTAAGTGCTCTAGTGATGAGCCACATCTCCAGCCCTTTAAAAAATTTTATTCTGAGACAGGGTCTTGCTTAGTTGCCCAGGCTGACCTTGAACTTGCAATCCTCCTGACTCAACCTCCCACGTGCTGGGGTTCTAGGTGTTCACCACCATGCCCAACCAACACACATTCTGCTTGCATTTAAAAAGCATAGCATTTTCACTGTGGCTCTACTTTATAAGGAATGCAATGCAATAATCTCATTTTAGGAAGCGCGCACTTACCCAAGGATGGGTGTGCTTGGTACCAGTATGAGAAGGAACAGTTCCTACGATGCCATTCTCTAGGCTGGGAGAGCCTGTTTGAATATACAGTCCTGGGCTGCGAAACCCATTGGCAGAGTTTATGATCTGCTCAGAAAGCTGGGCTGATGAAAGTATTCAAGAAAATTCATGGCTGAAAGCATCCAATTTTTGATGTAGTGCTCTTTATAGAAAAACGAAGCTCCCTCTTCTGGATCTTTTAAGCCAAAGCTCTGTTTGTCAGTTTCTTTCTTGACAATGTTTTGTCTGCATGCTCAATTTACATGTGAACAGGGTTTAACTCAGTGAAAACAAAATGCCTTTATTCTAACAGCAAAAGCAAGGGTTTATGGGAACAAGGTGTCTACATTCTACATCTATGAAAAGAAACAAGGCTGTGTTTCATCTCTTCCTAGCTGGTACTTACAGGCAATTTTCTGCACCATTTTGGCAGCTATGGAAAATTAGTAAAAGGGAAGGAAAACAGGCAAAATGAAAACAAAAACAAAGCAAAGATGATGATTCAAGAAAAATACATGGTAACCAAAGGATAAAAGCTAAGTACAATGTGGCATTTCAAACATGCTTGTATATTAAATAAGATGAGAAAGTTGAATTTCACAAAGGAATATGACTTTTACAACTCATATGACAAAAAATGATGACAGAAAGTAAGAGTAATAGATAGGTAAGTCTAAATATGACCTTCTGTAAAGGAACACAAAGTAAAAATTTCAAACTCTTGATTTAACTGTATTGTAAGCTTGGGTCGGTTTAGGCCAGTAGTTTTTCAGGATAACTTCCTTAACCAAGGAAGGGACAGCAGGTAGGCACTGTTACATTTAGCAGACATGTGACAGTACTCTTTATCTGCCCAGCATCTGCAAGCTTTCTGAGTGGCATCAGAAGAGATGGCTCAGCCAACACTCTCGGGCAGCATCTCTCTGGAAGCTGACTTGAGTTGGCTTGGGTGGGGGCAGAGTTCAGTTTTTATGTTTTTAGTACTGCAGATGGAACCCAGGGTCTTATGTATGACAGGCAAGTGCTCTACCACTAAGCCATACTGCTAGCCAGACAGAGCTCATTTCTAAGTTTGATGGTCTCCAGGGCCTAAACAGAAGGGAAAACCCGGGAAGCCTGGTCAAGTTCATGGATTCCCTATGGCTCTCTTTAAGCCAAGCAATCCTCGATCCAGAACTGGTCCCACGGCTGCTATGGTCTTTGAACAATCTGATCAGCAGAGGGAGTGGGCTGGCAGCTCTGGAAGGTGAGAGACTCAGAAAAGCTCTGTACTGGGGTGGGTGGTTCAAGTTATTTATCCTTGGACTTTAGAAGTTCAAGTTCTGAAAATATGACTGCTCATCATCAAAGACAAAGAAGAATTTTGCTTCGCTGCCTTGAAGAGATGGAAGCTTTGGTGTTGCGTATGCAACATACATGCATCCCTACTTTGGGTGTGCTTAGCTGGGGGAAAGATGAATTTATTCTTACCTCATTTAAACCGGGAGTGATGGTTGGCGCAGCAATAAAAACAACAAAAGGAGCAAACTCTGCAGTTCTCAGGACCTTCAGTGCCTGTGTAAAAAAGAGACAGAGAGAAGAGAGAAAGAGACTTAAGAAATAACTAACATGTTTCAAATGCATCTATAGAAATTTAGTCAATTGAAAAATTCAAGCCAAGGTTCAAATATTTGGCAAGGTATTAAGAAATGTACCAATTTTATAAAGAACATATATCACTTCTTTTCTTCTAAAGGATGGACAATACTTTTCAGAAAATAAATGTTGACAAGCTGGACATTTTTCTTATGAATCTCATGAATCAATCAGATTCATTTTCCTTCATAAGTCAGCACTGACCAGATAGGTTAATGTTCACTTGAACCTGTTATTAGCTGAAGCATGAATTTTACCTGATTGGAAAAGCATTTTGGAGGGAGACTTGGACCTGCAGGCTGGCTTCACACTGATCCAGAGCCTACTTTGTCACATTTCATACTGAAAACTGTCGACTCAGGATAGTGAATCCTGGCTACTATAAATGTGCAGGGTGCACTCAGACTTATACAGACCTTTTGAGTTACCATGAAGAAAGGGCCCTATGGGGTTTGTGGGGAAGGAGACTTTGCCCAGGGCTGGAGTCAAGGCCCAGAGCCTTTAGCTTAGTTCTGCCATGAAAGAGACTGCATAGCTAGGGGCAATGCACTAGCCCATGACAAAATGTGGCACTCAAGAGAGGTCTTCTGTGGCTCCTTTCAGTTCCCTCCCAAGGCACAGCAAAGTTCTAACTATGTAAGTTCTTTGCATAGAGATTCTGGGAGCATAGATTCTGCTAGGGGGTTACTGTTTCAGCTTGTCCCTTGGGAGGACATAGCAGTCCTGGAGGTTATACACACCCCTTCAAGGACACAGCCTAACACATCCAGGTACCCAATCCACAAGTAACTGACATGCGTGAGGGGTAAACATTTTGTTGTTTTTAAATAAGAACTTAATACAAGTATTTTGTTATCGATGTATTTTGCTTTTAAATGGTCTTTAAATTTGCCTGTTCTCTCCTATTCCTGTTGTTCTGACTTCTGATTGGCTTACTGTAATAACAATTGGGCTGGTTCCTCCAGTTTTGCTGCTTTCTAACCTACACTCTACCCTGCTATTGGAATGCTCTTTCAGAAATGCAAATCCCATCACTGCCTTGCTCAAAACCCTTCAAAGGGTGCTGCTGATCTTGACATAAATGTAGGCTCCTTGGCATGAAGGTCAGGTCCCTCCCTCATAAGCTGAACCACGCTCAACTTCTTCAGAGCCCTTGTTTGTCCCCCTCAGGGACTGGCCTCACTGAACTCTTTCTAGTTCTGGAAAGGGCTGGATTCTTCTTGGCTTCCTGGCCTTTTTACTTGCCTCTCTCTTTGCCTGGGTCTCCATTCTCCTATTCTTGTAATCCTTCAGAACTCAGTCCTAATGTTCTTTTTTTCTGGAAAGTTCTTTGGGAGCCCCAAGGCCCTTCGGTGAACTCCTGAGATCCCCATTCCAGTTTGAACACAAGTACTTGGGGACCTTGAGGACAGAGATATTCAGTTGTCTCTATCATGTTTAATATGGCACTGGGCATAAAGTGCCTTTATGATTCAATCAAAATAGAAAATAAACCTGACTTGTACAAAATTTGTCTTTTGAGGCAGTTTTAACTAGAGAGCATGCTCCTCTCTTGGCCAAAGGGAATGCCTTGGCTTCTGAGTACACAGATATGTAAGAGACAAAGTTGATGTTAAAGGTTCTGAGTTTTGAGTGTACACTGTACTTGCACTAGGATTCTATTTCTGAATTTTGGTTCTATAGTCTCTTCTGGCAGATACTAAGGGAACCTTGTCTACTGTCTTATCTGTCCATCAAAATTCTCTCTCTCTCAGGGTCTAAGGATTGAACTAAGGGCCTTGGCACTGAGCTACATCCCTGCCACTTAGAATTTTTTTTTTAAACATTTTGAGACAGTGTCTTGTTAAGTTCCTAAATGGCTCAGGCTGGGTGGGTTTGAACTTGCAATCTTCCCACCTCAGACTCCCAGAGTACTGACATTAGAGGCCAGTATGGTAGATCCATCAAAGTTCTTTAATTATTAAAGTCATAGGCTCAGAGTCCCCTGTAAGAAAGCTCTTTAAGCTTGCACACATCTACTTTTGAAAGAGGTAACTGGCAATTTCTTTGCCAATCCTTTTGTGACTAATGACTTTAGTGAGAGACAGACATCATGAAAAAACCCATATAGAACTCAACAGGGTTGAACTAAAATCCTTTTTTTCAAAACTTTCTTGGGTCTCTCTTACTTCCTTTGTGTGCTCAAGCATCAGTTGGCTACAAGGTCATTTGAGATATAAAATTTCTCAACCTTTCACCCTCATACATGCACACATAGTCACCCACAGCCAGCTTTTGGGCAACTGAAATGGGGAAAAAATCCTACTTTCATGTTCCTAAAGCATCTTTTTGAGTGCCAGATGGATGTCTCCACAGCTTCCATGCTGAACAGAACTCAGAAATGATAAAGTAGAGAATGACGACCCAGCTGTGAAATGTTTTCTCTGTTTGTGACCACCCTGCCAGCTACACAATCTTTTGAATGCTTTGCTTTCTGTTCCAGCCTACTACCATGTTATAATGCCAGAACTGGCATGTACATCCAATCAGTCTGCACCCATACCACGTGAGGGTTACCTGCACTTACTATAGGAAACAACCAACCTAGGCCATGTTTATCACATCCCCAGATGCCTCTTGTGGCTAAGAATCTCATTTTGGTATCATTTTGCCCTGTCTTTGCCCTGGTTGCTGGGAAGTTCAGAGACACATTTGACTTTATTATAGTCACTACGGTAGCTCCCATTTTTAACATATTTACTTCGTCCTCCTCATGGCTTTGATTTTCTGTTCCTATCCTGTATTATTATATTGTCCAAAATTCTAAGATGCCTCATATTCTGACACATTTTCATGTCCAATGGGCCTCACATCTTCAGCAGTCACCACACATTTCCTCACTTGGTCTGGAAAGCCTCTGTCCCCACTCCCTTCTCTCCTCATGGCTTTCACATGGGTGCCATTTTGGGTGCAGTTTCAGTTTGGCTGAGGTTCAGAGTCATTTCAGGGACAGAAGTGGAACTGCTCACAGGATTCCTCTTTCTCGGGCAGTTAACAGCTCACTTAAAGATGAACTCTGAGCCCTCTTCCTCAAGATGTGACACAAATGTGCTAATAGTCATAGGCAAACCTCTCTTTCTGAACCTCAGAGAAGTTCAGAGAAAGAGAGGCAGAGAGACAGAGAAAGAGACAAAAGTGTAAAAGAGAGTGCAAGCGAGCACATATATGCACACTCACACTCTACAAAGATCACTGAAAACATGCAAGATTGAAACAGTCAAAGTAACATTAACAGTTAATTTTTTAGTTTTATTTTGTAGAGATAAATTAATTTTCTGGCTCATCCATGTATGTCCAAGAATTAATCTCAGTTAGCATCTTCAAGGAATTAAAAACTCATTTTACCCAAGAATAATGCAGATAAGACTAATCCAGTTTGTGAAGTTAAAAAGTACACAAGGGTAAGCAGCTGAGTTATTCTGTACAAAAAATTTAATGGTTTAAAGATGAGTACAATAACCCCAGAAAGGAAACGAATTTAACAAAATGGCCTCTGGCTTACAACCTGGCTCCCCCCACCGCAGTGATGGAGATGGACCTTAGGGCCTCCTGCATGCTAGGCAAGCGCTCTACCACTGAGCTCCAACTCCAGGCTCTTGTTTTGAAGTACTAACGAGTACTAAGATTCCTAACGAGGCTGGAAGCTACCTCTTAAAGATGACCTTTCCCTTCGTGGGCAAAACCAAAACTACTCATATTCTGCTACTGTTAATTTTTTAAACAATACCAATGGATTACATATACGACTGTTATGATGTAATGGCTCTGATCATATGCTGGAGCCATTACAGCTTCAGCTTTAGTGGGATAGATTAGTTTCTAAGCCATAACTTCATTTCCATTAGAAATAGGTCCTATGGTAGTTATGGCAAACCTTTAATGACCGAGTGTCCAAACTGTAACCCAAAACTCACTTACTTATTGCAAAGTGCCAACACTGCAATTAAACCTGAATATTGAGGTTTTAGTTTAGGAAAAAAAAAACCCTGTTCTCTGATGCTTGGCTGCTGGGGCAACTTGCTTGCATGCTGACAGGGCCTGTGTGCCCACGGGTGCACATATGCTGTAAGCTCACCATCACTGATCTACAGTTTTGCTTAGTGTCACTGCCTCACATATTTTTCTAAACATTTTTAGAAACTGAGATTTAAACTGTACTACTACATATAGGGTGGGCCATCTTGAGGATGTCCCGAAGATGCCCACTGTACAATGGTACAGTGAAAGGAGACTGGGCCTTATTATTATAACACAGTTGAAGTACAAACTCACTTTTAACTGGCTGTCAAACCCTGGCCAAGTCACAATCAAGTTAAGCCTTGGTTTCTTCAACTGTGGAAGTAGATACTGATTTCTATTTCATAGGGTTACAAGGTTTAGGTAGTAGTAGTGCTTGGTAAAACATAAAGCACTACATTCTGTTGTTATTTTAAAAGAAGCTAGGTTACTAACCATACTAAGTTTTTCTAGTTTACTGTCTTTAACAGGGCTGTCTAGGTTTAAAGTTGAACTACGTCTTATTAGCATCATTAGAGATTTGGCTTTAAGTATCTACAGTAAATTAAGATGACTCTAAGTAACAGACATGCACTAGGTGAACTGAACACCAGCATCAGGTGGTCTTTCTGTGGTTCACATGTGTGCAAAATGGCCCCAGCTGTGGTAGAGGTGAGAGGATTTAAAATAATGCCACAGATGCTTTCCTTATTATGGGCTGTTTCTGATAAACAGGAAGGAAGAAATTTCACTTCACAGCTTGTATGCTTAATTGCATTTGCAGCTCTTGGCACAGTGCTTGGGATATAAATGCTTATTACAAGTTTGCTGAATCAGTCTGTGAGGTATGGTAGCATAGCTAACCTAATGAACTGGGGCAGGAAAGGGTATGGGGAAAAATGTCCTAGACAGTGCCTCCTTGGAGCAATAAGGCTCTGCCTGACAGGAAGTCACACATGACCACAAGCATCCTGAAAGCAGGACTTTTGCGAGCCCTAAACAGAGTGGGCTGAGGATAGAGAGGCCCAAGGGTGAAGCTCCTTGGTGCAGCCTCTGTGGGCATCCTGACTGTACTGTTGTACACAACTGTCAGTGTGTGACCAGGGCTGAGTATGAGTCTGGATTGGGCACGAGAGCCTGGGACCAGCCCAGCAAGAGGAGCAGGTCTTGTGCCATCCTGGTTCCCAGGACTGCTGGCCCAAAGAGGGTCAGGTGGAGACCAGGATGCCTGTGGCCTGTCCTCAGGAGTCAGTGGACTTGAGAGATCACAATTCTGAGACGTGAGGGCACAGGAAGCAGGGGAGAAGAGTGCAGGTGAGCTCATCCAGCCGTCAGGGGAGCAGGGACAGTCTGCCCAGCTGGGGTGAGGAGGTGCTCTGGGACCAAGTGCAATGGTGAAAGGAACTGCTGTGGCTGTCCTGATGAAGCCATGAGAAGGGTCTCCCACTCAGCAATGCAGAGCAATGCATGGCTATGCAAGGGTAAAGGGACAGGGAGAGCTGGACTCTTATGAATGGAGCGGCAGCAGCAGCAGCAGCAGCGGTGGTGGTGGTGGCGGCAGTAGCAGCAGTACTGGTGGCAGCAGCAGCAGCGGATAAGGCAGAAAGCCCTTGAGAGTGGATTTAGGTAATGCAGAGGGGTCTTTGGAGCCCTGCAGCCAGCATACTGCTAGAGACATTACTACCAGCAGAAAACGACGTTCAGGTGAAGACCAGTGTGGAACCCAAGGAGAGGATGTCGAAGACCAGGACCAGGATTGAGACCTTGCCTCTAGCCACCCCTGGCCAGAAGATTTTTCCAATCCCTAGTAAGGAGGGATTAGTAGTTAAACAAAAATCAATCTGCATTACACATCATCATATTTAGTTCTATATAGGTCTAAGTTAATTGTTAGGTAAATTACCCTATAGTGTTTACCCTCTCTAGCCCCTGAACCAGATCCTTGTATGGTTTCCAACATTCCAAGTTCAAGACCCTGTTGGGTGCTGTAAAATGGAAAGAGATGAACATGCTGGCCATGAGTTAGGATCTTGGAGCTCAGAAACTAAGGTTTCAGGCCCCAGATCATACGAACCTGGTTATGCAGGTTCTGTCTTTGCTTTGGGGATGACTAGGGACCGAGTCTCATGTGATTTCCCTTGAACAGGGATTTGCCTTGCTTGAGATGGCCATGTAAGCCTCTGATTAAACAGCCTGCTTGAGAGGACAGATGGTGTACTGATTCTATTCTAAGTGATAAGAGATTTAGGGGACAAGTCAGTCTTAAAAATATCCAACTCGGGAATCACAAAGGTGCTCACAACCTCTCCTGTAACCTTCTTGGAAGTTTACAATTCCTAAGTTTTTCCTACTGGGCTTTAAGTGCTCAGACATGAAAAAATAGCTTGTCAGCATTCCTCCGCCCCATTTTTTGCAGTGCTGCAGATGGAACTCAGGGCTTTGTGCATGCTAAGCCCCTCCTTACTGACCCCTGAGTTACACCTGTGTTCCTTTGCTGTCAAATCTTCAGTTTTCTACTTTTCAAATTTTATTAACTCCTATTGTTTCTAGTATTACACTTACTTACAAATCACTTAATCATCTCTGCATCACTTTGAGTTTTCTCCAAGTTTTCCATATCTCTCCTGGTTTTACCTTGGGGTCAGGGATCATCCTTAGGTATGGAAATGGCACAGGCTGAGAGTCACCTGTGTCTCCATCCCTGTTTCATCTGACATTTGGGTTCACTTACACCTACCTTCTAAAGAGCTAGTGAAGTGACTCAGTTTCTTGCTGGTGATTTTATGCTGGCAGATGCTCTGATGCACTAGCATGAGTGGCTGTTTTGATAAAAAAGTGCCAGAGTCTCATCTTGAGGTCAGGTGATTATAGTATTTCTGGCAGGCACAGACCCAATCAGATGCTTTAGAGAGCTTCTGAGTATAGCAAACCTCATAAGAGAATAATCTGCTTCTTAAATACATGTTGTGTGCACTGAGTCCAGCTATTAGTCAGTTTGCACTGCAGACTGTTTATAAACCAACAAAGTCTTGACTGGACTTTGGAAGCTTACGGAATTATGATACAGTCCATGACTTTCTGATGGCTTTTGATTTCACAATCTGAGCTTATCAGCATATAGGCAGCATGGAGGGGGTTTGAGGTGGTGGGGCAGTACCTGAGGTTCCACATCCAGGATTGCAATCAGCCCCTGCTCATGGATCTTCCGAATGGTCTCCAGTTTTGTCCCATACATTGCGTCCTCATGGCTGCCATACTCCAAGTACTCATTATTTGAGATGTCTTGCATCATTTGGTCATGAGATACAAAGTAATAATTCTTTCCATTTTCTTCATCTTTCTTTGGAGGTCTTGTTGTATCTGCAAAATTGCATGTCACAAGAAGTTTGAAACATTGAGCTGATAAGCTTATATTCTCAATGGACCTATCCAAACTCAATCTCTTCTTAAAAGCTGTGGATTTTTGAGTGTGTGTCTCACACCTCCGTTTCCAGCCCCAGTAGCTTTGTAGACTCAAATTCTAGAAACTGTATCTGTTTGTGTACATCAGACCACAGCAGCCAAATCAGTTGTTTGGTTTGGTAAATATTTCAGTGTTTTGAGATATATTTCATTCTTTTTGGGTCACTACAAGAGAAAGACATGGAATGACTCAAGATTGACACATCTTAATGTAGTTTCAGCTTGAGGAGAAGAAGAAAGAAGAATAAAAAATGGAAAACTACAAATTGTTATTTAAATGACAGTCTCATTAGCTACATTTCAATGGCTGAATGGTCATATGGGCCTAATGGCTACTGTACTGGACAGTACAGATACCAAATGCTATCATCAGAGGAAGTTCTACTGGATGTGGCTGATCTATTACGTTTTACATAAGGAGAATGTTAGACTACAGCCAAAGGCACACTATGATAAAAACACAATGACCCAGACAGTGGAATGAAGCAGAAAAGTAAACAAAACAATGACAGAAAAATAGCGTAGCAGAGATAAGACAGAGCAGATTGGTTATATTGCTGTTTTATCTTGACTGATTTTATTTGAATCTGGTATGCTTGAGAGTATCAAGTCTGAGAGTAGATGACAAGATTCAACAGGATACCCATTCTGCTTTGATTATTAACTGCCTTTGAAGTCCTATAATGTCTCCAACGTTTAGTTTTTATTAATAGTGTAATGCAATGCTAAGTTTAATTATACTATGTTTGATGATATAGACAATTTTATTGAAAATAACAAGAGACATCATAGTAACTACTATAGATCACCTAGTATTGTGGTTTTAGATGTCCTTTACATTTTGTGTTTCTCTAGGAATTTGTATTGTTGACTTGTTTTGATTTGTTTCTCCCTCTAATACAGAAAGACTAGGTATACATGTAGAGACACATGTGTAGAATGTCTAAGTAATTTATAAGAATGAATTATTATAAAGAAAAAAAGAGAGGAAAACAAAGTATTCTAAAGGATATAACTGCATGTATGTTTAAATGTGTAGGATTGATAAACATATTACTAAGTTTTTGTTGAATAGATGGACAGAACTGATTGCAGTCTCACTCTTTTAAATGTCCAACTACTTGAACAACTACTTCTAAGAGGAAAATATACAATTATCAACTAATGATTTCTTACTGGTTACTATTTTTTTGTTTTGTTTTTGAAATTTTGTATTATTTCTACCCTCTTTCTGTTTCAATTTTTTTCTTTAAATAAAAAAGACAATAAGATTCACTATGATAAACAAAACAAAACAAAACAAAACACAATGATCTTAGCAAGACATGGCTATGCTTGTTGTGGAAGACCTAAACCAGAGGTGAAAAACTAGCTAAATATGGCCTGCTGTCTTTAAATTTTATTAGAATAATGTCAGGCATATTTGTTTATATTTGTCTTCTATGGTTGCTTTCATGCTATAGTGGCAAAGCTAAAGAGTTGGGACAGAGACTTGATTTTCAAAGTTTCAAATGTTCACTATTTTTTTTTCAGAAGAGGTTTGCCAACCCCTGACCGAAATGGGTATAATATACTAAAGCAGTGGTAGTGAACCTATGGCATGCCTACCACAGTGGGCTGGCTGTTTGCATCATTGAAAGCTCTAAAAAGTTTACCATCATTATACTAAAGTATAGACCAATATGCAAAACACACTTTTGGAAATGGTTTTCTAGATGAGCCATGAGCATTGGTTTTAAATTTCTTTCCCTTTCTCTTTTCTCCCTCCCTTTTTTCCTTTTCTCTGTTTTGTTCTTTCTCTCTTTCAGTTTCTTCCCTCCCCCTTACTTCCTTCCTTCCTCAAGTAAGAATAAATTTATGCCTTTCTTTGCTGCATATGATGCTCCAATCCAATGGGGGAATTATTCCTTTCCTGCTAGGCCATTAGAACTGCCAAGTATCATGGACATTAAAAATTGGACAACTGAGCATGTCCCACTGGGTTGAATCACTGATGGTATATGCATTACTATCACATTGGGTGGCTTGTACCACTGATGGCACACACAGATACAATCATTTTTATTGGTCTTTTTGCTAGTGAAATTAAAATCAGAGCTTCCTGGCAGTATGAATTACAGCCTTGTCATGACATTGTTAAAGAAGAACTCTTTATATATTGATGGTGGACTATCTTCAGTCATGACAGTAGTTAAATGTATGCTATATATATACATTTGGGGTTAAATATTTCAGAGATTAGCCATCATTGATATTAACAAAGGTAAGGTTTAAAATCTAGTTAACTGGCCACTTAATAACATGGAAATAGAGAGAGGGAAAAGGACAGAGAAAGAGGGAGAGAGGGAAAATTTTATCTAAGCTTGCAATACTTGTAATCTAGTCATAAGGATAATTAAAAGAATATTTGAAAGTGTTTTACTGGAAAACTTCAGTAACTCCAATGGCAATGGCACTTAATAGAGTAATCTTATGAAGCCTCATGGGGCTCTGAGGTATACAGATAACAGAAAGTGGTGTTGACCTTGCTTTAGGAAGGAGCCAAACATGACGTTTTCTCCTATTGCTCTTTTCATTCTCCTTTAGTTCTTCCCATCCTGAGCAAAGCTCTAACTGCCAGAAAGCTTTTGGTATCAAAGTGCTAAGACTTTAATACAATAATTAAAGTAATAAAATGATAGTGGTAAGATAGCTACTACTTATCCAACATCTACTAAGTGCTTCATATACATGCTCTTGAATCCTCTTTACAATTGTGAGATTACTTCAGAGGACACGAGTTAAGAATAAGACATAGAAGGTAAGGGGAATTAAAATCTTAGAGATTTGAAATTCTTTATAGTAAACAACTGGTAGCACATTGACTGGGTTTTAAAAGTGCTACAAAATCAACAATTTAGAAAATAATTAAGAGAAATACTGTTGTATCAGGGAAAATGATACAACTGTTAAAACTTATTTTTCTGAAGAATAACTCTTCTAGGTAAAGTTTATGGGACACTGTTGGAAAAACACAAACACAGTGGACAAATGTAATGTTACTAAAAACCACCACAAATAACGCAAACATGCTATACAAAGATTTGTTTTAAGAGAAACCCTAGAAGGGTATCTATCATTGAAAAACTGAGGTTGGAATTATTATTAACCAATTTTCTTTATTGTGCTTTTTTGGATATTGTAAATTTCCTACAATGAACAGTTATTACTTATGTAATCAGAAACACTAGCAAACTGTCATATTAAAAAGTAACAGAAAGGGCTGGGGATTTAGCTCAGTGGCATAAGCGCCTGCCTTGCAAGCACCTGGTCATGAGTTTGATCCCTGGTACCGATAAAAAAGCAACAGAAAAAACAATTAAAAGAGATTAAACCATTGCTTACGTGGAATAGGGTACGCAAACCGGTCCGGGTGCTTTGTGATGAGGGTGTTTTTTATGTGTCTTCTCCCAACACCATGTGCACCTAGGTCATTTTTTGAAAAGAATGTTAAAATTGACAACTATTAATAATGTTTCCAAGATGTTTTGAAGCTAAGAATAAGCAAGCCTTTTATATATTCAAACTTACCTAATAAGACTAGTGTTTTCCTTTTGAATGCTGGAAGTTTTACTACTTCTTCATATGTGACAAGATCTAATTGATCAAACACTAAAATGCAAAGATTTAGAAGAAAGGTAAATTTGTGGAATGGAGATTTTATATAGGTAAATTATAATTTTACTGAAACTAGGTTGTATTAAAACTATGTCTTTAAGAATATGAATCCAATTTATGATACATGGCTGACAGGTAATTTAAGCCATATAGCCCTTAGGGAGAAAATTTCATTTTTTAGCCCATGAAAATGCACTTTAGAACTAGGGGCATCCAAAGATACGTTGAGTACATGCATAAAGTCCAGTTCTAAAGGATACTACATAACTTTTCATGCAGTATCCAACATACGAATTCATTTAAAACCACATGCTCTTCATATTGTTACAATTCTAAGAAATCAGCAATACTAAAAAAAGAAAAAGTCTATAGACAGTGACCACATGAATAGGGCATGAATACAACTAAAGCCAACTAAGAGATGGGCCAGCTTGATCACCTCTAGAGATGGATGAGAAATATATGGCCAGCTGGCTTTGCGCGTCATGGTTCTTTCTTTTAACAGAGGTGATGAAAGTAGCATGCTATATCCTTTCAAAGTCAAGTTTTGTAACTGTTTCACAGGCTTTTAAAGCAGCACCTCACAAGTTTTACTGTGACCCAGATACCCATTCTATAGAAGTCTGGGGTGCATAAGTAGAGGAACATGCTTCCCTGGCTCTGAAGCCATGTCAGTCCTTATGTGGGAAGCTCTGTGTGATAAATCAGGATAGACAGGATGGAAAGAACACGAAGGAGGGTCTGGACCTTTGCAAAGGGGGAGTTTTCTAATTATTACAGACTGGGAAGAAATACTTTAAAAATACTGGTTTCTGAAACTACCCTCTTAACAACAGAAGAACAATTACAGAAACAATTTCAGGCGATGTGTGAAAGTTTTCTGAGTGGATGACCATTCCTGTTGAAGTTCAACATGGTCTGATTCTCCCACCCACTTGAAAATTTTCATAAGAAGATTAAAATCACGTATCCATGTTTACCATATTTTAAAAACATGGTCATATACAACTGCTGCCAGGCATGTACTGAAGTTTCTATTTAAAAGAATACAGAATTAGCCCTGGATTTTAGAGGGTTGAAATACATTCAATAAAACTGATGCCATGGTGCCACAAGGGAATCTGGGATGCTTTGGTTAACTGCTACAAGAGCTTTTGCTCTCTGAGACAATATAGTCAAATGATTGTATCAGCTCAGTCCTTAATACTTGTGATTTGCCCAACAGCAAAGAATCTTAAAATGCAAAATAAGATACTCTGGAATGTAATGGATCAGAAACAAATGAACAAAAAGCATCAAATATTTTCAAAAATTATTTATTTATTTTTTTGGCTTTTAAAGATAGGGTGTTGCTATGTAGTTTAGGCTGGCCTTGAACTCACTATGTAGCCCAGGCTGGCCTTGAACTCACGGTGATCCTCCTGCTTCAGTCTCCTGAGTGCTGGGATTACAGATGAAAAAAATATATAAAAAGAAATATGGTATGTTAAAATAAGGGTTAGTGCATATTAATGGGTAACTTGATCCTGGAAAGGTTGACTGAACGTCTTTAGAGCATGTTCTCACAAAACAGCTAAAACCAGACAGATGTTTTCTGTGTTCAGAATGGCTCACTCATAAAATTAAAATGAATATGAGGCTCTCTGTGGTAGAACTATTGGGTTATGTTGCAGTGGTAATGAAGTGATGAGAGTTGCAAAAATAAAAGGGGTGCTTATGGCATTGCTTTTTGTACCTACTGCCCTCTGAATGATATTTCCATCAAGAAAAACATGCTTATGAGAGAAGTACACCAACAAGCTGATATGCTTTTATATACGAAAATAATCAAGCATCTCATAAAAGAGCAAGATGATGATGACACAAGCATTCTGAGTGGTACACATATCCTTTCCAGCTAGAGCCTTAACTCTAGTACTTTAGTCCTATTGAATTGAGTTGTTCTTTTCTTTTTGAGTTAGTGGGGATTGAATCCTAGCTCTACCACTGAGCTACATCCCTAGTCCAAGACTTGTCATTTTGGAAAAACACATAAGAATGAGTTAGATATCAACAATCAACACCATAAATGAGTGAACAGATATGTTAAACATGGGTATCTTAACCATCAGTGAGCAACATGAAGAGGTTACTTGGTCTAAATGAAACTGCCACATGGTTGTAGGGTTATGAAACAATGAAAAGGGATATTTTAAAATAAGAGATACAGGAAAGTTAGGAGAGTACTTAAAGACTGAATTTTAAAGGTTTTAAGTTGCTTGCTGATAAAAAAGGACTTATTAAAAATGAAACCGTCAAAACACAGAGGCATAGTCATTCAACAGGTTACTTACATGCACAGAGGCCATTGGGAGTGAGACAGCATGAAAAATGTACAGGGGTCATTGAAATATGGCTTTTCATTTATTAGTAAAATAAAAGTATAATATGCACAAAATAAACTTTATCATGCAATATTCTAAACACAAGGCAAATAAATAACATTAAGAAACAAACTCACTTTAATAAAAATTCAATTATATCCTTATATAAAAGCCAGTGGGTTTTATATACTAGCATATACATGTATGTAGAAATTTCATGTGGGGATTTATAAAAAAAATCCTCTTCAGAGAGCACAAGTACAGAAACATTTTGATTTTTGCTTTGTACTGTTCTCTACTGTTTGCAGTTTCTAGTCATTTGTGACTATTATTTCCATTACTATTATTTTTGCAGTGCTGGGGATAGAACCCAGGCCCTCACACAGAAGCACTCTACCACTGAGCTCCACCTCAAGTTCCACTTTTATTATTTTTTTAAAAAATAAAATTCCAACAGGACAGTGAGATTCTGGGCCACTTTTTAGATTAAAAAAATTTTTTTTTATGGTACTGAGCCTTTACACTGAGTTACATCCCCATCTCTTTTTAATTTTGAGATAGGATTTTGCTAAGTTACTAAGTTGCCCAGCCTGGACTCAAATTTGTGATCTTCCTGCCTGAGCCTCCCAGAGTGCTGGGATGACAACCTGGGCTACCAGGTCTGGCTTGGATCATTTTTTGTCTTTTAGAGTTCTTTGTTCTAAAAAAAAAAGAAAAGGATAGGTTTTAAAAGTCAAAAGTACTAGTTTTTAGGATTAAGCGTAATTTGAACACATCTATGAATGATTGTAGATAAATTGTTATGCATGCCTAAAAATAGAATATTTTGGAATATTTAAATATCACTGCTCAGGGCTCTAACATTTAAGAAATGAATTAATGAAGACTTTCTAATAAAAAAATCTACATTAGTAAGTTAATCTAAAACTGACTTTTGGAAATCCTAGTGCTAAGGTATATCAGTGCTTTAAGAGTACAGTTCTTCTAACAGCACAATGTTTTCTACACCAAATGCATGTGGCTTTTGTATGTTGTAGAAAATGTGTTTGTTGTGAACACCATATACATACACCATAATCACGTGTATTCCCAAGGATTCAGAAATAGTGTTTGGCACAGTTTGATTATATTTCTCTGATTTTCTGGCAAGCTACGCAACATTCTAGACACTTCTTTTAAGTATTTACATGAATGCTTCCTGGTTGAATTTTTTCCATAAAAACTTAACACTGAATCCTTGTTTCAGTTTGAAAAGCTGAGTTCTTCAAATACTGCAAAAGCCTCCAAATGAAAAGGAGACTGTACACTGGCAGTGCTGGGCCACGGAGTGTAAAATTGATGCCTGTGTTGGCAGGCAGCTAATAAGGTTGAATGAAGTGGACCAGACACAAAAACAAGGGTGGTGGGGATGGTGGGTCTTGGAGAATGAAGGTCCATCATAATGGGATATGAACAGCCCAGAGTCCCTGTGAAAGGAAGTGGCTCAGTGTTGCCGCATTCTCTATTCTTTCAAAGGAAGTCTGAAACTCAGAAGTATCTCACTTTCAAATATGGTAACACATAAAATTATTATTTGCCGAACTGGGGATTGGACCCTGGACCTTGCACATGCTAAGCAAGCACTCTACCAGTGAGCTACATTCCCAGCCCTTCTTTATTTCTATTTTGAGGCAGAGCCTTGCTAAATTGCCCAGGCTGGTCCCAGACTTAGGCTCCTCCTGCCTCAACCTCCTGAAGTAGCCGGGATTACAGGTAGATGCCACTGTGCCTAGGTATACAATTATTTTAAACACTGTGTATGTATATTGTATGTTTACATAATTTACTTAGGGGTCAAATTTGGCTAATAGGCTGCCACAGAATTCTGCTTTAACTAGATATGTGGAATTTCCTAGTGATACGAATGGAAATAATTAATTCTGGTATTAATGTTTCCATAAGTTCTAAGTTCTAGGTATTGACAAAGTTTCCATCCTTTGTTTTTACCACAAATACAAACCGCTACATGATTTGATGATAAAGTTTAGATCTTGCCATTAATATATGATGAATTCTTCAAGATTTGGAACAGGATACAAAACATATGGCTTTATTTTAATTTGCTATGCATCACAGGGAGAACAAAGAGCATACTATATTTTATAACCAACTTCGGAAATAGCCAGAAAAATCCTTTAGAAACATAGTTTGAGCCCATCTGGCTAGTTCTTGGCATGAAAGACTATGATATTTTCAAGCTTTCAAAGCACCTGCCATTGATAGAGGTCAATAGTACAGGTTTCTCACTTTTAGAGCAATTCTTTACATGGACAATTCTGTCAGAATGACATTGTATGCTAGCTAAAAGAGAACAGCTGTTAAAATACCTGAATTCCCTTCGTGACAACCTGATCTCCTATAAAATAATGGTAACCACTAAGCAAATGGCTCCTCTGGATTTCCTAATAAACAAGATGGAAAGTTAAGTGATGGAATGGAAGACACCCTAACAGATATTGACAAGGGATGTGGGGCTTTGTCAGGCAAAAGCATTTCAAAGTCCAGAAGGAAGGCTAGCCACCTTCTCCTGACTGCAGAAACAAAAAGGAAATCTCCCAAGTGATTATTTTTCAGGTGAGGGGACTCTAACACTGATATTCCAAAGAGAGAATCAGATAAGCCTCAACATGAAGTTCTGCAAAAAGCAAAGCAAAGCAAAACAACAACAAAAAACTTAAACAGCTCTGCAAAGACCTTCCAAGGAGCTCAGACTTTCTTTCAAAAAAAAAAAGAGGGCTCATATGCAAAGACAAATGCTGAGCTGTAGCATAATCCTTTAAGCATGACAAAGAAGATCCTAATCCCTGAAGAGAGCATTGGTTAGGAAAATGCTGAAGGAAACAAAAAAGTGGAGGCAATAGGCTCCTCCCTCTGCTTTTTTTTTTTCAGCTTTACAAGAACTTAGGTCAGTGGTTTGGAGTAGGAAGTATTATGCCCAATGACAGAGAAAAAAGCAATTTCGTGATGCCCCTGTCTTCTATTCTCCTGTCTTGTACATCAAAGACTATCACCTTGATGCACAACGTTTACCAAAGACATAAAGGCTGCAAGACGGTAAAGTACAAGAGTACTCAGCTTCCTTAAATGGTCTCTTTTTGTCAGGCTTAGTGATGGAAGAACCTTAGATTTACTGGATTTTAGATGTCAAAGAGATCTCCTTGATTGTCTATCTCACTCCCTTATTGTGAAACCCACAGGAGCGAGGTAATTTGTCCAAGTCACAGTTACTGAGGTGTGCTAATTCCTGGTCCTGTCCAGAGTGGCCTATTAAACTGAAAGGTGCATTTGCAGGACCATTGTGAACTACCCATCAGGAATCAGAGAATGGTGACAATGGAAGATCACTGACACCCAAGAATATAAAAAATGAACTGTAGAAAACACTATCCACCAAATTGGCTGCTGATTCTCCTGAGTCTTTGTCAACTTTTAGAGAGGCCTAGTTTCCCAATCAATTTGCTTAGTTTTCCTCAGAGTGGAATTAAAGAACATTGGTAAGCTAAATACTAATGTCTACATGCCCTGCATTAGTAGAGTATAAAACTAATGTTGTACTGACAGCTTTAACCAGATATTTCTTTGCTTTTCTAGGTTTTACTTCAATGCCATCTAAATCCACATATCATTTAATATTGTACAATTACAAGTCGAGATAGATTTTTTTTTGAGGCAGAGTCTTACTATGTAGTGCAGGCTGGCCTTGAACCCACTTATATAGCCCAAAATGGCCTTGAACTCATGGTGATCCTCATGCCTCAGCTTCCTAAGTGCTGGGATTACAGGCGTGTGCCATCATCTCAGCAGAGATAGACACTTGTTTATATTTAGATTATGTCAACATATCTCCTCATGGGCCTGTTAGATTGTGTGAGAGTTTTAGAAGCTGATACAGGTAGAGGCAACTAGGAAGACTTGGCAATAAACATTGACATCTTGAGTTGAGCAACGTTTTGCTGACATTGTAGGGCATTTTTTCAAACAGTACTGCTTGAACATTTACTTGCTAGATTATATTTAATTAGTCTATTTTAAATATTTCTTCCCTTTATAAAGCAAATAAATAAAAAAGGCATTAGGAGACTAGTGCTCTATAATGGTACATAACCAGAAACAAATGACATGCTTTTTTTTCATAACCAGAAACAAATAATACATTTTATCAGAAATGAAAATGTGGGGCAATGTAATTATTCAAAAAGGGAAGACTTCTCATTGAACCAAACCATTGAAACAACCCACATGGCCACTTACATTCATTCTGCATTACACAGCATTTTGAAATGTTCACTTTTAATATATGATTGCAAAATAAGAAGTTACAGTTCCCAATTTCCTAGTGAATGTCAATTCTACAGAGAAAGAGGCATTTCATATTTGTATACTGTTGAATTGGGTTTGCATGATTGAATTCACTTGAATATTTTAGCTACATGTTTGATTTTTGGAATTATTTGTGAAAACTTGGGAACTAACCTAATGCCCATGTCAAGCCTTTTAATTCTTTAGAAAAAGTCCCTTATAAAATAAATCATATTAAGAAGTTGTTGAAATAAGTACTTCACCATGCATTCTCCTTTAGCATAGCTACATTGTGTGAGTCTTCTGGAAATGCTGTTGCAATAACAGACCATACTCTTTTGGTTTTCATTTCATTTTTAATAAGTGAATACTTTGACTTAATTATATGCAAGTTTCCATAGACAAGCACACTATGCAGGCAAGGCCAAGATAATATTCGTGGTCTCTCAGGAACTTGCAAATGCCATAAAGGAAGAAGAGAAGTCACAGAGACAGATTAACCAAGTTGATGTCCATGTCATCTGTGCCCTTTCAAACTAACTGCTGAACCATTTGCAGCATGGCTTTTATGGTCACTTTTGCCCTTAGATATCTGTCATGGGGCCACTTACAAGGGCAGGGAGGAGTCAGGAGAGAGGGCTTTCCACTTGAGGCCAGTCTCACCAAGGAAAGTAAGAATCCCAGAGACTTGGCAAACTTTCAAGCTCTCATTACTCAGGGGAGGACTTAATGTGTTGGGCTCATGCAGTTCCAGGGGATACTATTTCCAAATGGTCTTTGGAAATAGCACACTAGAGCTTTTAAATAACTCTTGGTATCTAGTGTCCTATGAAGTTCAGCCTTGTAAAATATCTGGTAAATAACCAACATATTAATTGGAGTAGGGGTTTCTTAAAGGTTTTACAAGCTGATGATGATTTCACAAGTTAAATTTTTGGATACAGAACCCTGACAACCAAATGGAAATGTTACATCTAGTTAGGTCTTGGAGATGTTAAATCCAGTTTCTGTAACAGACATGCTTTTCCTTACCTGCATTGTGCTTTGCCAAGTATTTATCTTTGTACTGCTTCTTTTTCTTGCCAAACCAAGTACAGCTGGCCTGCTGCTCTTGTTTGGTTTTCTCCATGGCAATGCAAGCTACTCGCCTAGTATATAAAGAAAGAGGGAAAAATCCCAACAAAATCAATGAGAAAAATGATTAATCTGAAGAGTTTACATTAAAACAACATGAACATAATCATTGCAACCTTTCAAATCACTCACATAAGGGCTATTCTTTAGTTTGATGACAATTTTGTAAAGATGTTTGAAAAACATATACAGTACTTATTATGTACACCATTATATTCCTTTAGCATATACTAACCGATAACACAGATTAGAAGCCAAACATGATACTAGAAAAATCTTGGGATTTTGAGTCACGACAGGCCTGGTTTGCATCCTAGTTTTATTACTCATTAGATGCTATGGAACACTGTTAGGTATTTTTTCTAGGAGCTGTACATCTATTAACTCACTTATTCTTTCTAATGTCACATAGAATTGTGTCATCATTTCACAGATGAAGGTACTGAATGATTCAGAGGTTAAGCAATTTGCCCGAAATATATAGCTAGTAAATAGAGTAAGGGAGGTCTGGCACCAGAGCCCATGATTGTAGTCACAACTCATCCTATCATTAGGGTCTTTTACCTTTTGGAGCCTTTCAGATGACTGTTGCAAAGGATTAGAACAAAAAAAGGCAAATGTCCCTAGGATAATGACAGGCACATAGCAGACTTCAATAAATGGTACTATTACTACAGGGTGATTCTAGTGTAAGACAGAAAAAGTATGCTACAATTAAATTCTGATATAATCACAATATAATTATAATTTTGCTCTACTTACTTATAGTACCCAGCATTGGTAACATAAGCAGAAATGTTAAAAAAAATTGCTGTCTTAGGTCAGAAGAAGCAAAATACTTGCCTTTCAGGGCAGAGTCACAGAAAGTTTTACTTTTTTAATGATTTTGTTTTTGGATCCACTAGGGGCCTCTGAATGAATCAAAAAATATTTTGTTTTGAGATGGAGTCTGGTTATGTAGCTCAGGCTGGCCTTGAATTTTCAGTAATCATTTTACTTCAACCTCCCAAGTGCTGGGATTACAGGTGTGTGCCACCACACCCAGATGAATCAATTACAAGGAAAATCTCAAATCACTAGTAGAATGCTGATGATGGTGCTATTCTAAATGCAAGTTATTTTTCCAGTGAAGTTGTGCTGATTTAAACTTCCACCAATGGTGTGTGAGTCCCTACTGTTCCACTTCCTTAGCAGTAATACTACTTTTACTTTATAGTAGACATTATAATACAACTGTGTTTTTAGTTTACATTTTACATTTTACTGATTACTAATGAGATTGAATATCACTGGATTTTCTATTTTTAAAGTGTTCAAAACTGCAAATCTTTTGATGATTTTCCTATTCAGTCGTCCTTTTCTCACTGACTTACAGGAATTTTTTTCTAGAGTATGGATACTATACTTTTGTTTGTTTTATGTGTTGCAGGTATCTTTTTCCACTCTGTTGCTTTACTTATTACTCTTTTTTATAGTACCTTTTGATAGATATAACTTAATAGTTTTTAATGGTCATTAGATTTGTCAATATTTTCATTTTGGGAAGTATTTTTGTTAAGAAATCTTAGTCTTTGAAGATATTCTTCAATATTACCTTCTTAAAGTTTACAGTTTTGTCTTTCACATTTTGTTTTTTTATGCACTGGAACTGATTTTGCTTCTGATTTTTGTTCTTTCCCCTCTTATGGATACCCACTTGACCCAGCACGACAGTGAAAAGCCTGTCCACTCTTCACTGCTATACAATGTTATTTCTGCTACATAGCAAATATCCCTTTCTGTATTGAAGTAGTTTAAGGTTCTCCATTCTCTTTAGCTGATTTGTCTAAGCATCTCTAAACTCATATATTATTATCTTAATAAGGTTTATAATGTTTTGGCATCTGATGGAGCAAGACTCCTTTCTTGTTCTTTAAGAGCATCTTGGCTACTTCTGAAATTGTGCATTTCCATCTAAACTTTATTGTGAGCTGGACAATTTTGAAACTGTTAGGATTTCATTGGTAAAATCAAGGTGGGAGAAACAGATGTTTCTACAATATTGAGTCTTCCAATCCATGAACACAACATGTCTATTTGTCTTCTTTAATGTCTCAGTAAATTTAATAATATATCATGTAAATGTCTAAACATCTTTGTTAGATTTGGTCCCAGATCGTTGACCTAAAAAGCTTTTGTAAATGGTATTTTAAAAAAGATAGTTTTGGGGCCAGGGATTTAGCTCAGTGGCTCAAGTGCTTGCCTGATAAGTGTGAGGTCATGAGTTCAATCCATAGCACCAAAAAAATTACAAAAAAAGACACTTTGTAATTATGAAAATTTCAAGCATATATAAGAATATAAAGAAATGAATCCCAAATACCTATGATGAAGCTTCAACAAGTATTCATTAGAGCTTATTTTGTTTTATATATTTATACACCACTCATCCCTATATTATTTTTAAACAAATACATGAGTACATAATTTTTTCTTTAATCTTAATCTTTTTAAAGATTTTTTTGGGCGTATTAGGGATTGAACCACAGCCTTGCACTTGTCAGGCAGGTGCTTATGCTGCTGAGCTAAATCCCCAGCCCCAGTCTTAATCATTTTTAAATCTATAGGTTCCCTCTCTTTCCCCTTCCTTCTTTTCCCCTTGCAATTTGCTGTAGAAACCTGTTGCTTATCCTCCAGTTTCTGGAAGAGTGAATATTTTGATTGTGTCTCTATGGTGTCTTTAGTATGCTCCTCTGCCCTTTGTACTTCCTGTAAATAGGTACTATAGAAGCTTAATTAGATATAGGTTTTATTACTTTTCTGAGAATATAAGTATTATGATGTAGGTGGTGTTATGTACGACATCTTTTAAAAGTTTTATTTTCTATTTGTGGCTGATAAACAGAAATATAATTTATTTTTATATATTGATTTTATCAGGAACCTTGTCAAACTCTCATATTGATTTTAATTGTTTATCCACAGATTCCATTGAATTTTTATGAATCATATCACCTGCAAATGTTTCCCCTTTCCAATAACATTAGATGGTAGATGGTCTTTATCAGATGAAGGAGGTTCCCTTCAATTCATAATTTGTGGCAGTTTTAATATGATTGGATGTTGAATTTTATCAAATGCTCTGTCTGTATATAACCATGTTATATAACCATGTGAATTTTCTTCTTTAGTCTGTTAATACAGTGGTTGATCGGTTTTCAAATGCTAAAACAACCATGAATTCCCACTACAAACTCCGCTGGATGATGATGTTTTATCTTTTTTATATATTGCTGGATTCTGTTTGCTAATATTTTGCTGTGGACATTTACATGCATGTTTATGATAGATATTGGTATGCAGCTTTGTTTTCTTGAATTGCCTTAGCTCAATTTCAGTACAAGGATAATGCAGGTATCATAATATGAGTTGGGGCATATTCTTTTCTCTTTTATTAAAGAGACTCTCCTCCTTGTCCCTATCATCTCTTGTTCATTGAGATTTTTGTTTATTTTTGGTTGGGGAGAAGGCACGTCCTAGGAAATACTATAAGCTCCCAGTGACAGCATCAAAGTCAATGCCTGCATATCACCTATGGGGCACACAGAGAAGGCTGATGAAATCTGGTCTTTGGAGATTCCTCTGGCATAAGTATGTGCTGTTAGTTGTAATTACAGCAACTCTGATGCATAGGAGCTTTGGAAATATGATAGAATTGTGAAATTTTTGACCAGTTAAAAGAAACAAAATCTTGACCTTGGGAAGCCTATGCTATAAAGTACAGGGTATCTTACAATAAATGTTTTAAAGCTTAAAGCATAAAAGCAAGTTTCAGTAAAAATCTGTGGTGTAGTCATATGTGGTATGATGGCAGATGAATGAAATTTACTTTTACCAGCCACTCAGGAAATAAATGTTATTTCTTTTAGTTCAGTCAGTACACAACAACTGTGTTAGGGGTAAGGTCAACCTGGAGGGACAGTTCAAACATGTGTTTATTTCTCTGATGACCTGGATGAGGATCTTGCAGGCAAAGTTCAGGATGACAGAGTCAGGGACCTCAACACATCAGATGTCTAGAGCAACATGTCTACCACAAAGCATTATTTTGATTTTTCATCTAGAGGATGTGAAAAATGTGACTTGGTAGCAATGCATTTGAGAAAAGCTGACAGTATTATTTTAAATCTTTCTGTTCAGTATCACATATCCACTGACATTCTACAAACTCAGTTTCACACAGAAGGAAACTGCTCTTTTCTCTTAACCAGGAATGGCACTCTTAAAATCATACTTAGGTTTTAAGGGACACTCCACCTAGCTGGCCTCTTTTTCACTATCCTAGTCAGAGATCCTTTTTCCATCTTTTTTTGGAGACAAGATCTTGCTAAATTGCCTAGAGTGGGCTTGAACTTTCAATCCTCCTGCTTCAGCCTCCAAGAAAGCTGGGATTACAGGTGTGCACTACCATGCTAGGCTGCTGTACTCTAAGTTTTTATAACTTTGAGTTTAGTTCTTCAAACTGAACATAAAATGTACAGTGTCATAAGTTTTGATGTATGTATATATGCTATGAAATCATTACCACAATCAAGATAAACATTTTTACTACCCCTGGAACTGTCTCATGCTCCTCTATAATCATCCCTTCTTCATTCCATCTCCATCCCCAGACAATTACTAATACTATGGATTAGTTTACATTTCTCAAAATTTTATATAAATGGAATCATATAGTATGTTCTCTTTTTTGCCTGACTTCTTTCATTTATCAGAATGCCTTTGGGTTTTACTCACACTGTTGTGTATATCAATAGTTCATTCTTTTCTATTGCTGGGTAGCATTTCATTGTATGAATGTACCATAATTTATCTATTTACCTACTGATGAAACTTTTTAGTCAGTCTAATGGGTGTGTGGCTACTGAGATTTTAACTTTGTTACTGTATTTTTCCCATTGGAAGCTCCTTTTGTTCTTCTTTTTTTTCCCTAGTATCATAAATTGAACTCAGGAGCTTGCACTTGACAGGCAGGCACTGTGACACTGAGCTATATCCCCAGCCCCCTTTTGTTCTTTTTTTAAAATCTGCTATATCATTTAAAATTTTTTGGCTCCCTTAACATATTTTTCAAGCTTCTTTCTTTCTTTCTTTCTTTCTTTCTTTCTTTCTTTCTTTCTTTCTTTCTTTCTTTCTTCTTTCTTTCTTTCTTTCTTTCTTTCTTTCTTTCTTTCTTTCTTTCTTTCTTTCTTTCTTTCTTTCTTTCTTTCTTCCTCTCGTACCAGGGATCAAAAACTCTCAACCGTGCGCTTGCACGGCAGGCGCTTATGCCACTGAGCTAAATCCCTGGCCCTATTGACTTTTTAAAAACCAAGAAAAACTTGTTTTCAAAATCTTTGTCTCCTAATTCCAACGAAGTGGGCTTGAGTTTGTCTTTGGCACTGTCATGTCAGTTGGGTCTTTCCTGCTTCCTCAGGTGCCTAGTGACTCACACTTGCTGATCACTGACCTGAAAAAGTTTCTGTTAAGATGGTGGAGCAGTAATTTGTTCTCCTTTTATTTGCATCTTTTGCTCTGTTCAGTAACAAAGCAGCCTTCTCTTCAGTCCTCTGGTTTAAGGGGAATACAGGTTTGCTTATCTGCTTGCTCTACCTTGGGAGTATTAAGTTTTATAGTCCAAATAGCATGGGAAAGAGGCTCCCGAGAGATTGACCATTTTGGTTAGGCTTAATATTTTAACCTTGGTTCTCCTATTGTTTAGTAAGAGTAAATGCCCACTTGGAAAAATGGGCAATTTGGTACTGTAGTATTCTGCTTATCACTCTGATTAGAGGTTTTCATAGAAAAATTGATCTTTTTTTATAACTTTGAGTTTAGTTCTTCAAACTGAACATAAAGTATACAGTGTCTTATGTTTTGATGTATGTACATATGCTATGAAATCATTACCACAATCAAGATAAACATTTTTATTACCCCTGGAATTGTCTCATGCACCTCTGCAATACCTTCTTCATTCCATCTCCATCCCCAGGCAATGAGTCCCCATTACCTTTTCAGCTATTCAGTGCCATCTTTTTGTTTTGTCTTTTTGAGACAGTCTTGCTATGCAGTTCAGGCTGGCATTGAGCTCACTTTATAGCACAGGTTCATCTTGCACTTGCAACAATTCTCCTGCCTCAGCTGGGAATGCTGGGATTACAGGTGTGTGCCACCACGCCCAGCTCAAGGTCATTTTGAAAAGCATAGTTTCTGTAGCAGTTTCTTTTTTTTCAGCAGGAAGATTGAGCCAAATAATCTAGTACATCATTATGGAAAAGAAGAAACAAATCTGATTTTTCCTCAAGATTCTTCCAGAGGACTCAGATATTGATGAGACATAATTTATATAGGGAGAAGAGGGCTATAATCTACATAATTATTTTTAATAAATGCTTATAACATATAACGACACTCAAGACGGCTTTTTGCCTTTTTGAGACAGTCTTGCTCTGTCAAGTTGGCCTTGAACTCACTTTGTAGCCTAGGCTGGCCTTGAACTCACAGTAATCCTCCTGCCTCAGCCTTTTGAGTTCTAGGATTATAGGCATGTGCCACCATGCTCAGCTAAGAAGACATTTGTAAAATGTAAATATCAGTAAGAGCATAAGAATATCATCATCAAAATGACTTAGAAATTATTTTCCCTCTGCTTATGCTAAGCTGTCTTTTGAATATCAGATTGAAAGTCAATGCCAGATGGAAAGCTGCTGCTTCTGTTTGGGCCCACGCTTCCTCACATGTAGAATGATGGCACCTCAAGTCTTCAGGGGCCCCAACATTCTAAATTTGAGAATATTTTTAGAAAACATGGGGTAGTTCAAAGATGTCACCAAGCAAAGAGATTATGCTCTTAATTAGTGAGATAAGTGAGTAGAAAAACTATTAGGAATGTCTAGGGTCAATGTCTTTGGCCCCTTTTACCTAGGTTCTGGGCTTTTCTTTCAGAGGGGAATGGCATTTGTGGTTAAATGAAATAAAAATCCGACATTAGGTTATCTCTTCTGCACAGACTTCTAATAAATACTGCTCAAATACTCACAAAGATAATGCCATAAACATTTCAAAGGTTCAAATAAATAGATTATAACACTAATGGTGGAAACATATTTTACCAAAATAAGCACTGATCAATGTCTCCTCTTCTGTCAGTTAAAAACAGGGTCTGAAACTCTGTCTGACTTCAGCTGGCTGTTAGATAGAGCTTAGATTTCCTAACAAAATAGGTATTTTTTCCTCTCCCTCTCCCTCTTCTCTCAGCAGTTCTGGGGGTAGAACTTAAGGTCTTGCTCATGCCAGGCAAGTGCTGCTACTGAGCCCCCTCCAGTCTACAAAAGGCACTTAAAAATTTTGGCAAGGTAAACAACAAAGCTTCTGGTTGTCTTTTCTCCCAGTAGTGAAACAGATTTTATCTTTAATTACCCTGACTGGCAATGAATCAAGGCTTTGAGTGATTGTTGCTGGCAATGGGCAGAATGGGTATGAAAGCATACAGAGGTACAAGAAGAAGGTATAACCATAAGAAAATGCCATTTTAAAAAGGATTGCAACAGCTTGTAGGTGTGGAGGGCTTTGCTAGTGTGACCTGAGCTTAGTCATTCTACCACTTTGAAGACTTTCCTTCCTTTATACATAAATTGCAGATCTGACTCTAACGAGTATCCCACTAGATGCTGAGGATTGAGAATTCTTTGATGACTCATTTAGATTTTGTTTGGCTAACAAAGCAAGAAATATAACAAACAGGTGTTATGAAATGATATGAAGTGGAAAACTGATGGGCAGGACTTCATTTTTAATATTAAACAACAAAGACATACCATTCCTGAAGCTC
This sequence comes from Hydrochoerus hydrochaeris, assembly GCA_004027455.1. Taxonomy (NCBI): domain Eukaryota; kingdom Metazoa; phylum Chordata; class Mammalia; order Rodentia; family Hydrochaeridae; genus Hydrochoerus; species Hydrochoerus hydrochaeris. The sequence continues at coordinate 88,253 of PVLA01005549.1, forward strand.
AGGAGAAGGAATGAGACCTGCAGTTCCATTTTTGGAGTTTTCCAGTTTACCCTGCCACCAATTGTGATCATCCTTACTAATAATTTGGATGATGTCACCAACTCTGAATCGAATGCCAGCTTCTTTGCAGGGGATGAGGTCATCCTTGGCTGGATCATATTCAAATTGTGCTCTTACATAGATCTATAAAACAGGAGTTTGTAAGAAAGGAGGCCATGGTGATGTGAAGGAAAACAGTGAGCACTAATCTAAAAACCACACACTGACAGTACAAACAGGACATTAGATGGTGAAAGCAAAACGATGCATGGAAATACAACATAAGAGATTTCTAGCACTTGAAATAATATGCTACTTTTGACATCTAGTTTCAAAACTTCACTGTTTGTATTTGGAAAGAACCCTCAAAATACTTGTTTAATAAAAATAAAGACTTAATTTATGTTTTTGATCAAACAGAATGGGTATATAATTACAGAGACATATGCTCACCATTTTTAAATTTGCACTGGTTATACTGATGTTATGGGTTAAGTTGTCACGACCACATGGCAACCTTTAAGCCATAATGATCAGAGGTCAAGGTAGGTTTCAGCTCTAAAGCAGCATGTGATATAAAACTAGCAAGAACTCTGGGCTGCTGTCTTACTGTACAGTGTTAACCTGACAACTGGCAGGGTGTGTACACACTGCTGATTAACTTAAATGTAACTTGAGTTTTTACAAAGTTAAAAAATAAGCTTTACTTCTTTAAAAGGATTTAGGCTTTATATTTGTGCTTTATTCTCTTTAGAGAACAATAATGAATTTGAACCCTATCTTAGCCAATGTACCGCTTGAAATCAGTGCAGCGCCACAAAATATGCATAGTTCAAGGCTATGAGTCTTATGCAAATTTACTTAAGAAATGGATTAGCACTCATGGGGTTATGATATGGTAGTATTGTATGAATTATTTGATTTCTAAATACTTTAAAGTATGGGATGGTATATTTGATGTTATATCATTTAGGCAGTCTTAAGAATAAACTGTAGGTGAATTCTATCTAGTGCTAATTTATGTAGCTCTTAAATTCAAACTATGATCATTTTAAACACCACATTTTAAGAAAAACATCCCATAAAATTCTATCTTCTGAAAATAAATTTGAATATTAATGTTTAAGTCACTGTAAAACCAACCTGAAGGTTTTGGAAACACTGTGTGATATTTTCTGTTTACTTTTTGCAATTCAGCCTATAAAATAAACAAGTCCCTGCATCCTCACCTAAAATCCATACTTTAAAGTGCTGGCAATTTCAAAGTTACTTGCTAGTATGAAGCAGCACTTAACTTTTCCTATTAAACTAACGTAGGCATATTAGGAGCCAGTATATTTATAGTCTTTTTAATTATTCATTGTAAATGACTTTTCTTGTTTTTCATTGTCAATGGCTTTTAGAAATACAGAAGCAAAAACACAAATTTAAGAAAAAGCTTTCATTTCAGAAAATTGCTTAAAAGTGTTTATCAACATGTACTTTTTAATTATTTTTAGAGTTCTATGAATTTTGTAATATTTAAAATTCCAGCCCAGAGGCAGGCCCATAAGACCCTTAGAGGCTGAATTCATAATCATCAACATGAAATTATCAGGTTGAAATTACAATAACTAGCACAGCTACGAAGATGTGAAGGAAAAATCTTTATAGAGAATTAGTCATGTGTAATGTGTTAAAATGAAATGGTACAAGCTCTCAATGCTCAAATGTTATGGTCCAAAATGCAGACATTATGGGATGGAAAGGGTTAATAAAGGATTGGCTATTAGCAGCTCAGTTTAGAGAAGTTTCTATAGAGGTATCTATTCACCTGTCGTCCTTTTGGTTGGGTAGTTGATGGCAAGTCCTGTAGAATAAAGCCAACCCAGGAGAAAAATTTTCATTTACTTATCAAGAGCACAAGATAATTTGTGTGTTCTGTTACAATATGGTTAAAAATGAGCTACAATTAAGTTGTAAAGAGATCATATGCATTATTTCATTTCTCAGAAATGTTGAGTTATCAAAAAATCAAACCCAGGCCATTTAGCAGCAAGCTGAAGAAAGCAGGTAAGTTGAAGCACAGAGAAAATGTGTTCTTAAGAAACAACTCAGCATCTTCAACACAAAAGCCACTGCAAGTGAAACAGCCTATTTAAAAAAATCTCAAACTAAAAATAACTGTTGCCCTTTTCAACTTAATCACTCCAACCATTTAGATTTTGAAAAATTCAATGCCTTGTGGATTTCTAGCATCTTAAAACTATTACATGTTAATTATTATAAATGAATTCCTTTGGTAACCCTATTTTAAAGTTGGAAATAAAGTCATGGACAATTTTCTTCCATAATTTCTCTTACTGGGGCTCTAGTGGCACAACTGGTTAGTGTGCAGCATTATACAGAATTTCTCTTACTGATAGACTTAGAATATCATCCATTTGATATGATCTCTCAAAAGGTAAAATTATTATGAATAAAACTGATATATTTTTATAGGGCAAATTAAAGTCAGGAAAAAATCAATACTGCTGCATTCTTAGAACTTTCCATAATTGCAACTGAGTAATTGCAGCATCAGCAACTTACAGAAGATTTTGTTATTCCCAAAGATTGCAAGCCTGCACTTGTGCGTGCTTCCATTTGTTTAAATAAATCAAAAGAGCAATTCTATGTTCCAAAATGGAGAGTTGTGAAAAAATGGAAAATTTTCAAGTTTGAATCAAATATAAGTACTTTGTGTTAAAGATGTGATAACAGCGTGGCTTAAGTGCAGTGTGAAGCCAGTTTCTTTTGCTTTTCACATCCAGGCAAGGCTTAAAATTCACGAAAATATGTGCACGTACCACAATAACAGAGGGCACACCAATTCGTAAACTTAGATAGCGGAAACTAAAGCATGTTGCTGATATCCTTCAGGATGGAAAACTACAAAGCCCAAGAACACCCAAATGCCTACTCTGCAAAATCATTTCATTTCTTTATCTGCTACCAAATTTTAAAACTTTCAGAAACTTAAAGACAAATTTCCATTTATCACCTTTGGGTAGGTCTCAGTAAAGTTATCCATACTGGTGTGGTGGCATGGAGTTAATTTTAGAATGACCAGAGCAGTCTTGAACTACATTTGTTTAAATATAACTAATGAAAGGAATTTTTAAGAAGGACATGTTGGAAAAGATTTTCCAGGAGTAAACCACATTGTAGCTGTAGTAGCCTTGTATATCTGCAGAAGACAATTATTTCCACTGAACACATGTAACTAGAACACTCATGGCAGGTGAGCACCAACAAAATTGTCACACTTTGTTGTGTGGAGCTAGAGTTCTTACCGAAACAGAATTGTTAGTGCTGCTATGACCATTAGCAGGGGACTGTCTGGAAGTGGAGGGGGAATCTCTCTGAAATAAGACACAAGCTTCATTAACACAGAACACCAGAACAGAAACAAATATATTTACATCAACAGTTACAACCACAATCTGACAACCACTTCCTTTGAGGTTTGAACTATAAAGGTGCCACACTAACTTACTTGCATGATTTCACAGAAGTATGAAAAAAAAGTGCAGTTTGAAGAGCCACATACTGTAACTGATGACTGCATTGTCATTAATCATTTCTTTTCTGTCTCCCACATTCTATGACTGTTGCCTTCTTTTGAGGGGACCCAGAAGTTGCATTATACTAAAATCCTATCAAATATTATAAGATGACAAATATTACTATAAAATGATTGTGCTGAAGATCCCAACTACCTATTTTTTAAAATTAAAAACTAGGGTTGAAAAATAATAATTTTAGGTATCTCAGTGTCAAACATTACTGAATAACTCAGTTTGAAAAGAAACAGACCTCAGAGAAAGTCCTGACATGTGGTAACCTTAGATCTTTCTATGATAAATATTACTAGTAAGAATAAAACATGGCTATACACATGAGAAGAATTCTTTTTTCTTTATGTTACTTTATGTACTTTAGAGCAATGTTCTTGGGCCAATAACAGAGTTGCACTTCTGGCCAAGGTCCCAGGAGCCACCACTGCTCTCCCTATAGCCACACTTGTTGATCACCCACTTTCTGCTATTTAGTACACTCAAACTCCTTTCCAGGGTTCACTGCTTTGGCGTCCAAACCGATTTTAATGATAAGAACAAAGAGAGGAAGAAAATGAGTATTTATTAATTTTTTGGCTTAGTAGAGTTCTTTTATGCCTTTGAAGTGTGCATTTCTGCTCAAAAGACATTTCCTCCCCTCTGGAAGATTCAAAGAAAACTTCTGCAACTTGCTAGCCATAAAGGGAATGAGATCCTTTAGAGGAGCATTCTCAGGTGTTAGTGAGCAGACTGAACCAGGGGCCACCTCAGAGACTCAAGTTAGGAGGGCCAGGGTAGGGAGCAGTTGCAGTCTTTTACTGAGGACCTCGGGGATGCAGAGAGAGGCAGGTGACCATAGAATCTTTCTGTGGGAAGTCTGGCCTTGGCTGGGAAGAGTCCAGCCAACTCCAACAGCCTGAATACTGCCTGAGTACAGGAAGAGTCAAAAAGACTCAGGTGGGGCTGGAAGGGGAGGATCATTATTTTTTCTACTATTAAAATGTGAGGAAGGTAAGAAGGGGGTTCTCACTCAAAAGCATAGAATATACATGTATAATCCTGGTGTTACCCCCAAACTAGTTTAATCACTTGAAGAAATAAAATAGAAATTAATATTAATAACTAACAATATCTTCTTAGCCACAAAAATAAAACTCAGCTATACTTAGTAAATGTCTTCAATAGGTGAGAAATGGTATGAGGAATACTTGTGATTTTAGAATATTAAAGTTATTTACATAAAATGTGCACAGGATATTCCTTCTTTCCTGGCAAGGTCTATGCTCTAGGTAACGTATTTTAATCTTCTGAATAGTGGAGCAGAAACAATTCTGCATTTTCATTTCTAACATACTATTAATTGAAGTTCCATAAGAAGCCACCAAGGGGAGCTCCAGATCTGACATAATGGATACCTGACTGTCAGGGCTCACTACAAATGTACTTGACAAAATTACAAATTCTGATTGTGTAAGTCTAGAAAAAAATATGAAGCCTCTGAATTTTTTCTTGTGAAATTTCCAATATCGCTAATTTTTCCCTCAAATTCTCCTAATTAAAAATCCAATAAGCTACCCGCCAATCTTAAAAATTAACTTTAGAAAACATATAGTTCATGTTGATGTAGCCATACTTGGAAGATGTATATGAAAGAACAAGCTTCAATAAACAATACTTAAGCTGAATGTGCTATGGTTAAAGAATGATACTGTTTATGCCAGTTTATATATCCAAATATAAAATAGATTTCTGAATCTCATTAAATAGTCAACATAAAAATGGATAACACAGGTTGGAAGAGGTACAATTTCTATAGGAAAAACCTATTTTAAGAAAGAAACTTTGAGGTTGTGGCACTCTAGAAAAACTTCCTTGTTTACAAATCACTTGACATTCCAAATACAAACAATTTTACAAAATGTTGCAAGAGCCTACATCCCTGTAGTAAAGTCAGTCATCAGTGCATCAAGGGCTTAATATCCACTCTCAAGACCTGTCATGATTATTTGAATGCTATCTCAAAAAAAATAGAACATTTCTCAGATTCTTAGAAAGAAGAACTATCTATATGATTTCTTAACAAGGGAAGTGAATGTACTTCCTGGAAATTATGATCTGCATTTTTTCCTCAGAGACTACCATTTGTCTTTATCATGTCTTATGTCATCCTTTGTAGCTTTTCTATATTAGGCTTACACTTTAGCCTGCAAGAAGTTCAGGAGCTGAGGAGATCTGCATGGAAGCAGGACTGAATAGGTGGAAGGGACCTCCTCTGTTCCGTTATCTTTGTTGTAAAATTGGTGTGCAGTGATCTAACAGCACAGGCAGAAACAATTTCCCAGAAAGCAAAAACATTCAGCCATCAGCAGACAGTTAGTTAAGAACTCAGAAGAGGTAGGAGTGGTTTGTCAGAGTCATTACCTCACAGGATGAAGACTGAGTGCGGTAGCTTGGCACGATCTTGAAGGTAATACTTCCTCGCATTTCCCTCTGGAGGGGGAAAAAGGGTCTTCTTACAAATAAATGTTGTACATGAAAACATAAGAAACCACTCAAAACATGTGGGAGAAATTAGTGTAAGTCACCTGATGTCACACAGGTGACATCAAATGAAACGTAATTATAAACCAAGGACTGCTCTCATGAACAGAAGTTTCTGGGAAAATCCCAGCAAAGCCAAGGCTGATTGATCTGTTTCTAGAAATGGGTGCAGATATCTCTGCTGGTTACCTTTTTATAGACATGAAGACAAAACACTTAAATGAGCTGTCTTTCACAAGTGACTATAAATTGAACTAGATCACAGACTAAGAAATTACATAAAAATCCACTTATGTTACTCTGTGGTGGTGTACTCCATAAAGTTTGCTTTCTACTTTATTAATTTTGGTTTTATTTTTTATTATTGTAACGGTGGGTTTATTTCATACTTCATAGACATTCATTACATGGAAGCTGCTACATCACAGTGAGAAGGGAGATCAGAGGTCCAAAACATCTCTCTTTATTCACTGTGATGATGAACACAGGCAAGGCCCTGCCACTCTGCTTCTTAAAAACACCCAAAGCCTAATAGGAACACAGACTTTGGACATGTACAGTCAAATCATGGCCTGGTTTTTAGTGACTGTTGTCCCATCTGTGCTGCAAAGAAATCTCCTACAGCTGGCTATGACTCAGCTAAACAGGGAAAGAGTTTTGTGACACTGCTGATGTGAAGACAGTTGAGCTCTGTGAGAAAGTAGCTCACATGCATACACCCACTGGTAAGGTTTTCTTAAACATTTTGTAAAGGGACAGTTAAAGGGTGAAAGGAGAGTGTTACATTGCTAAAGGTGGATAAAATGTTTCCAAACTCTATTGCACTTAACATTTTCCTATAGATGTAACTTGAGTTCATAATACTAAGTGAAATCAAACACAGGTTAAATATCACATGATTTCTCTTAAATGAGAAGTCTGAAATAGAAATAATTTGAAGAGCAAAATAAAAGATAATAAGAAACAGGAAGATAGACTTTGTGGAGATGGGAGGGGATCTGGGCATGGTGGGAGACAGGAGGGAGGGGAGGGGAAGGGGATGTAAAAGGAATGAGGTGTGATACATATATACCCATACCCCACAATGGATAAATGCATTATGCATCACACATATGTAGCAATAAAAATTTGAAAGTCACAAAAATGAGTTCAAAAGGCATAGAAAAACAAAAAAATTCCTAGTTGCTAATTTTTATAAACGTTGGATAAATTCAAGTTCACATAAATGATAGTACCAAGAATGCTTTATAAACAAACACCAGATAAATGGGAAAACTTTCATTTTCTTACAAGCATTTTTTGCAGTTGTTCCACTGTCTGGTTAGCCACACTGATGCCATTGATTTCTCGAATTTCATCACCAACATGAAGTGTGCCTAAGAAATCACACACAAATTTATACACATGAAATGATACATGCTTTATAATAATGAAATTCAAAGGTGGCAATGTAATTTTTAAAAATTCAGCTGAAGGACAATAGTTTGGAAATTGATACAAATTTGGCTCTAGCAGAATTATTTAATTCAGGTAAACTCACCAAAACAGATACATCTACTTGTGGAAGGCAGTTTTTTGTTTATTTTTCTGAGAGAGGCAGTATGTATAGAGGTTTGAAACTATGACTTCTGGATCTAGACTGTATGGTTTGAACTCCAGCTTCCTCATTTACTAGCTTTAATATCTTAGATAAGTTATTGCAGCTGTCCATGACTCAGTTTTTACTTTTATAAAATGTAGATGAAAATAGCACCCACCTCATGGGATTGTTTTGAGGACAATATGAATTTAATACCTGTTAGAACTGTTCTTGGTACATAGTACTGTGTCAGTGTGTGCTGCTATTACTATCTATCAAACATAAAATGGACACTGTCAAACCTATAAGAATTTGATGCAATGACATCTACAGAACACTAAATTTATATTAAACACAATTTAATATTTTATAATAATCTGATAGTTATTTCAGCATCCTGCAATATTTTGGCTGGAAAAAGTGACTGAGAATCAATGTTCAGAGTGTTATTTAATATTGTGCTTCCTTATTTTTAAGTTGTACATATATATACATACTGATATGGCTTATTTACAAAAAGCTAACAGTATCTTCCAGCAGTATATACACAGATAGGAATAATTAAATGATACTATGCCTGAGATTGTTTAAGAATAATTCAGGATGGTGAGCAGTATGGCAAATATAGAAGGACACAGTGTGGTCATGAGTAGATGATAATTATAGGTGGGCTATGGGTTCTACCACGATAATAGGATATTTTAACAATTATTGATAGGTCAAGCAGATAGAAAATTAATCAAGATAGAGAAGATTTGAACATAAGCATTAATAATGCCAAGCCACTCATATTGGGAACTCTGCATGCAACAACAAAAAATAGACATCCTTTTTAACTGCACACATGAACCATTTATAAAAATGATTAAAGTGCTATGACATAAAACAAGTCTCAATAAACATCAAAGAAATGGTGTATACAGGCCACATTTTCTGACCACAATGCAATTGTTAGAAGTAAATCACAAAAATGTATACAGAAAGCTCTCCATAAAAACCCATGTATAACTACTTAACTAAATTACAATAAAAATGCTGCATATCAAAACTGTTGGGTTACAGATAAAACAGTACTTAGAGATCTCAGTTTAATTGCCTATATTAAAAAAAGTAAGACTAGAAATAAATGAATTACATATCTAATTTTAAAAGCCAAAACCAGTAGAGAGTAGAAGGAAGGAGGTAACAAAAATTAGGTCAGAAAGTAGAACCTCCTACTGCATCCTAAGGATTGATCCTAGCGCCTTTGCACTGAGATACCATTCCCAGGCAATCTCTATTTGTGTCTGTCCTTCCTCACCCTCGCTAAATTACTGAGTTGCCCAGACTGGGCTTGACCTTTGGGACCCTTCTGCCTCAGTCCTGCAGACTGCTGAGATTTCACATGTGTACTGTGGTGCCTAGCTTCAAAGTATGCTTTTCAACAAACTTTTGGCAAGGTTTTTTTTTTTTTGTCAGAGGTTGGTTTGTTCTGGATGATCAAGAGAAAAAAAAAGAAAAGGCACAAATAAATAATAGTAATAATGAATCAGGGAACATAATGACAGAAATGGCAGAAAATAAAAAAGAATACTATGAAGAAGCTTTCTGAAATCATATTTTAAAACTAGGTGTACAAAGTCTGTTTGGATACAGATGTTTCCCCTACATCCTGGGGCCCTTTGTGATCCTCTGTCTTCCATGGCCTCTAATGTAGTTATCTGTGATCCAGGCCAGTAGGACACTAACATATCCTTTCTTCTCATCTGTGTTGCACGTGAGGTCAGCGGTGACTAAAATCCAAAGGTAACTTAAACAGATCTTTTATACGGATCATAAAAAACTTTCTTTGCTGTACCATAAGGAAAAAAGTTCAGGATGGCAAAGAAAGTAATGTGGGTGAAACTTACCTTGCCTGTGAATCATGCCTCCATGCATAATTCTTGCGACAATACAATGATTTAGCTCATTCATTTTTAATGTGATTCCCTGTAGAAAAAAAATTCAGTGAAAGAATTATTATGAGACAGTGCTTTGTATATTTGTAATTTTGCTGTGTGTAATTTTAACTATAACAGTTAGAAAAACATTAAAGAAAACATGGAAAATGAAGATTCTCTATTACTTTACACACAAAAAATTGTTCCATGACAAAAATACTGTTTTTAGCTTTTTGATTGGGACAATAATAGTGTATACACATTTTATACAGTGCTTTTAAATCTTGGTATGAGTATTTTCCATGTTGTTTTATTTTTTCATGTTGCCAACTACTTTTGTTTTATAACAGACACACACATATTTAAAATGTACAGTTTGGTAGATTCAACATGTGCATACATGTGTGAAACAATCATTGCAATCAGGAAAGTGACTGTATCTCTCACCCTCAAACATTTCCTTATGCCTGTTGGTGATCTACTCTCATCTCTCTATACTTTGCCTTCCTTCTCCCCAAGTAACCATGGATAGGCTTTGGCTGACTTCAGATTGGCTTGCACTGTCTATTGATGGACTCATAAAGTATGTATTCTTTGTTGTTGCTTTCACTCAGTGTTACTATTTTGAGATTCTGCCCTATTGTTGCATGTTATCAATAGTTTGCTCTTGCTGAGTAGTAATATTGCATGCTTGCTTCCAGGTTTTGGTTGTATTCCTGGGTTAATCCCCACTTGGCTGTAATATATTCATGCTTTGTGTCTGATCCTTCTTGTGTGTTTTTTTTTTCCAGTACCGGGGATTGAACTCATGACCTCACACTTGCCAGGCAGGCACTTATGCCACTGAGCTAAATCCCCAGCTCTTGTGTCTGATCCTAATGCAGAGCCTATGATAATACTTTTCATATTGTTTATATTTTAGTATGTGCTGCTGAAGTGAGCACCTATCAAAATTTTAATATTTTGTTAATTTGCTTTGCTAAAATTATGTTTAGAATTTTTGCTTTTACATTCATGAGAGATACTGGTTTGCAGGTTTCTTTCCTTATAATACTGTTGCTTAGTTTTGATATCAGGGTAATGCTGGATTTATAGAATGAATTGGGAAAGAATTGCTTCTTTTTCAGTGTTTTGGGAAGTTTGCATAGAACTGGTATTATTTCTCCACTATGTTTGGTGGAATTCACCAGTCAAGCTACCTTGGCTTAGGGTTTTCTTTAAGGTGCTTTAGTGTTCAATGTTGGGGACTAAACCCAGGGCCTTGTTCATGCATGCTAGGCAAATTCTCTACCACTGAGCTATATTCCAGTGCCTGAGAAAAAAATTTTCAAGGTAGGAAGGTGGGGCAATTTTGGGGTCACAGGGTGCCCTGGGAGTACATCACTCTTAGGGAATGGACATATTGTACAGGGTCCAAAAAACAAAATAGGCCATGTAAGTATAATCTGTGTAATAATACAATGCTTTGAATAAGACAACAAGCAAAAAGCCATATTAAGTGTGATAGAGACTTAACACTCTATCACTGAAAATATATTTTCTATTTTACATAAAATAATTCCTGTTTTCAAGGCAATCAGCCAAAAAAAAAAAAAGAAATACATGCAATCACTATGATTACAGAAGACACAGAGGAGACTTTTTAAAGGTGATCTTAAGGAGGGACTTAAGGCCATTTTATGTTTTCTGGAACAATGACTCAGGGATATAGTTTTATGCTTTTTCTCAATGTTTCTGTGGAGTGAACCTTCATACAAGAGATCAAGCAGCTGTCATTGTGCTACTTCTGAACATGATGATCACAGAACACCTTGGTCCCCTTCCTGTGGTCCCATCTACTTTTCTGTCTGCTTTGCTTTGCTGATTGCTACCCCTTTTTCCTGCCTCTCCAACACAGTCTTCTCTGCTCTCTATCTCTGACATAACTGGGCTTGTTCAGCTGGGCTAAACTATACATTTACTCACTTAAGGTAGCCATCCCTGATTCATTGTAATTTAATGTGATTTGCAGGTAACAGGAACTTAAACTTTTGCTGAATGGGTGAATGAATATGTAAAGCAACTGAACAGAACATCTGACTTTCAAAGCCAAGAGGGACCTTGGGGATCACTTAGTCAAGTGTGCTTTTAGAGAGGAGCAAACTGAGGTCCACTAACAGAGTTTTATTCCTACTCCCCAGGCCTTGAGAGCTGCTGACACCCATACTCTTATGCCAAAGTGTTGCCAAGAGAGCACCAGAAGGGGCAAGTTGATCTGCATACCTCTACTTGCTAAAGATTATAACAGAACTGACAAAGGGCAATTAATAAGTATAATCAGAAATGTCTAGAGTTGAGGGATCTCTGGAAAATATGATCAGAATCACTGCTTTATAACTTTTCCTTAAATCTAGGAGGCAACTGGTTGACTTCCTGAAGTAGGTAATTTGTTTTTCTATATTCCAATATTCTGCTTCTATGCTCAGGAAAGATATAAATGCATCAACCTGAATGTTTAGGATGTGACCCCTCCTCTGAACCTGTTCATTGTTCCCTTTCTCAGTGTCCCTATCTCATTATCAATTCAGCTGTACAAACCTAAGGCTTATGGGCCATCTTTGATCCTTGCTTTTTCCTCATTCTCATTATCAATCTATATTAAAGTTGGCTGACTTTATTCTGTTGTTATTTCTTAAATGTGTTCACTTCTTTCCATCTTGACATACATCCCTCTAGTTTGGAGCCTCATCACCTCTCCCTGTATTACTGCACTAATAGTCTCTCAACTGTTTTCCTTAGATCCGCTCTTGTCCTCTCTAATACATTCTTCAGAGTGATATTTCTAAGATGAAAATTGGATCCAGCTTTTGGCTTGAAACTCTTTAGTAGTTACCCACTGTTGCTAAGAAAAAAATAACAGAATCCTTGTGTGGTTATGTTCTGGCAACTCAACTTGCTACGTACAGTACAGCCATGATGCTTTCATTTCATCTGGAAAGTATGCTAAAAGCCCTTCCACTGCCAGGCTACTCAGTTTACCTGAATGGTGTCATCTCTCTCCACCCTCCCCGCTGCTCTGCCTCCTTGGTTACCGTCAAGGAGCCCTTCCCTCCTTGATCTTCTTCATCTATGAGAATGAAGGGGAGCTGTAGCTTCAGTTGTATTTTAACTCTATTTCTCACACTGACAAAATTAATTCATATTAAGTAAGTAGTGTGAATGGAAAGAATCTTATTTCAGCATTGCTATTCAATTCTATGGGTGCCTTCCAAATTAGTCTTTCTTCCTCTAATTTTGGTAAAGGCAAAACCCTGGGAAGTACCACATTTGTAAAAGGATATTTTAAAAAAATGCATCAGACATTCACTTTCTCAAAACCAATACAAGCATTTCACATTGTCCCTTTCTTTGCTATGCTAAAGATTTGACATTCTGGAATAATGTACCAGTATTCATTTTTTTTCCTTTGGTAAAATTGAAAGGCAATTGTGAAAGGAAAGGTGAGAAGGGCCAACTTGTCTAAGAAATAGTGTCTGGCAGCAATTCTAGAAAAGAAGGGCAGAGGGGAACTGAAGATCTGGAAACTAATTTCTTTAGAACTATTCATAGCCTTCCCTCCCTCACCTCCAACCTCCTAATTCTGGTACAGGCTGAAGTTAGTTGAGCTAACTCAAGCTGGGATTTATGAGAGTATAGAAAACTTTCTATTCCTACTTACCATTGGTTCATCTGTGTTCTTCTGGAACTGTACCAGCCGAACTCTGGTCACGTTTTCCATATCCATGTCTCCGTTAGCACTTTCTGGAGAATCACCGTTTAAGTACGGAGAGGTGGGAGGAGGAGTGACCCTCAATGCTTCATCACTGTAAACTTCATGTGCCACTACATCATGAGTCTGAAGTAAGGCCTAGTATTTTTTTTTATGAAAGAAGGAAAATATTAGTAACATTACTTTTCTAGCAGAAATCTATTATTATTCTTTAGTTCTCAAAGAAATACATTATTGAAAGAGAACTCAAAGTGCATTATACATACAAATAAGTAGATCCCAATTTCTTTATAATAAACAATCATAATAGATGGATTAGGAAAAGAATGAATGCAGTAATGAGGGAAGCAATCAATGAATGGATATGTTTATTGATTACCTGAGCTACGGTATTATCTAATGCTATGAGCATATATCTAACTAACTTGTTCAAAGTTAACATACTGAAATTTCAAGTGAGGTAGCCAAAAAACCATTTACAAAAAAGATCTGGAAAATTTTTACTGAAGCTTAAATGTAAACAGAAAGAAATGATAGAATAATTGGTATATTGAACAAATTTCTTTTGTCAGTGGTAGTAATGATGACACTTTTATATAGCCCAAAGGATAAAAATAATTTACAATACACAATTTATAAAAGAAATTTAAAAACTATATAAATGCATTTGAAAAAAATGTAATTTCATAAAATATATGCTATGAAACTCAAAATCTCAACCTATTTAAAGTTTTTTCTTTATTTCTAGTTTTTGGAGCACTTGCCTAAATGAAAAATATTTTTAAGATTATTATTATGAGTCCATGAACAAAGAAAAAATTATTACTCTGTACTGGTATCTGTATATGTCATCTTGGGAGGTATAAAAAAATGTCCCTTGTTTTCCTAAAAAATGACATCCTTCCACTTATTCTATTTTTTGTGTTATCATAAAAACACATTTTAATAAACATGAGGATTTCAATATTTTCATTTCACAGAGAATTCACAGCTGACTATCAGTCTGTTTGGAGCTCTAGACAGTTTTTTTTTAATATGTATTTGACTGTAAATTTAATTCTATTTTAATTTGTGATCTGCTAGGTAATGAAATATCTGGAGATAATGAAATGCAATTAAAATTGCTTTAAAAGTATAACCCTTATCACCTGAAATTTATTTAATTAAAACGTTTATTGCAACCATGACTTGGCTTTTTAATTTTAAAGATGTGGCTGTGAGGCAGAAATAAGGGAATAGTTCTTTTGGTCAGAACCACCATCTCCCAGGAATTTGCCAAAATGCCGAACACAAAGGGAAAGAGGAAGAGGAGCTGGTACGGGACCTTTTGGTCTTTTAGAAAACATGGGGTTGTTTCTTTGGCCACATACATGTGAATCTACAAAAAAGGGTGATGTTGTAGACATCAACGGAATTGGTACTGTGCATAAAGGAACGCTACACAAATGTTACCATGGCAAAACTAGAAGAGTCTACAGTGTCACCCAGTATACTGTTGGCATTGTTGTAAACAAGCAAGTTAAGGGCAAGATACTTGCCAAGAGGAATAACATGCATATTAAACACTCAAAGAGCATATTTAACACTCAAAGTGTCACAATAGCTTCCTGAAACGTGTCAAGGAAAATGATCAGAGAAAGAAGGAAGCCAAAGAGAAAGGTTCAACTGAAGCACCAGCCTGCCTGGCCCAGAGAAGCACATTGTGAGACCCAATGGGAAGGAGCCCAAATTGTTGGAACCTATTCTCTATGAATTCATGACATAAGCTGGGGATGGAACTCTGCCATTTAGTATTTAACTGGTGGCTAAGTGGTCTAGGCCCTACTTAATAAAAAATCATCCTGTGTTGTAAGGATGATTTTCTTAACAGGTGTGTGGTGTCTTTATCTCAGAAACAAATATTTGGAGCAGATTTTCATTCTACCTAGTTAATTGTGTTGGGTCTTTACTCTTCAGTGTTTTTCTTGCTGAAAGATAGTGCTGAGGTATTTCGTAGGTGTATACCCAAATGGCCAAATATTTATGAAATATTTATATTGGCTTGAAGATCTTGTAAATCATGGGGAAAAGATGTATTGAAATAAAATGGAAGTCACTTCAGTTAAATAAATGGAAGTCCATTTTAGTTAAATACATTGTTTAAAGAACCAAAAAAAAAAAGGGAACAATGTTGTAGAATTAGAAAGAAAATGATGCTGATTGGTCACTAGTAGACAATATGTTTGGTGTAATCTATGGATTTAGATTTCTAATGGGAACAGCAGGTATTGCCAACATCTCAGATAGCTGCTCAACTAAAGTTTGGGAGAGGGATGCCGAGGTGCAGTACACAGCTTGAAAGTAGGCTCCAAAATGGGCCTTAGACCTTAGCTTCATCACCCAGTACCCTGAAGGCACCTTGCACTGGTACTTCTGAGCCCATGTGCAGAGGTTGTGCCATATGGGCAAAGCCTTCTTCCAGTTTAATTGTGATCAACTGAGGAAATTAAGAATTAGGACAGAGGGCAAAAATCAGTAAAAGACCAACTACAAAACTCCATCTGGTAAAACCAGCTTCACTATATCAAGTATAGATATGTCTTTCCTAACTTATGAATTTAAAAAACGTGCTTTGTCTGGATAGCGGATGTGCAGACAAGTAAGCAGGCAGCCATGTTTTTGTCAGGGTATCACCAGTGTTGGAAGTCATATGGGTTAGAGAAAAAAATTAATACTACATTTTGCAGATGATTTCTATTTATATTTTAAATTATACAAGCCAATACTTGTCTTTTTATGTAAGAAGAAGAAGCCCACAATCATAAAATAATATCTGAATTGAATTTAAAAGAAAAATATTTAAATAATGTCATCAAATATGGTCATAGTTGATAGTGACCAAAATCTGCCATGGTAAAAGATTGCTGCCACAAGATAAAATTAACCTCATATTATAATTCATATGTAAACAGCAAAAAAAGAACCACTTACAGGTTATTTTAGAAAAAAGCTTAAAAAGCTGTCACTTTAATTAGAACAGAAAAATAATGTAAAAGAAAAGAAAACACTTTTTGTACTGTAGTAAGGCCATGAACAAGACAACTAAAAACTTTAGACTAGAGTGACCAGAAGTCTTGCTATATCTTAACACGAAAAAGAACATGAATTTTTGGCTTGAGAAGTGGCTCCTCTGATGTTTTAATTACAAACCATAACATTTGTATTTCATAATGAAACTTTTATGACAACCCAAAGTGTTTTAACTATCTTGTTTCTGGAAACTCAGTATGCATACTTCATTGTAAAGTATCTTTCATTCTAGATCTTATTTCTTAAAAAATTAAGGTATGACTTTCTGTCTAGGTAATACATAAGGGGTTTCTTCATCTTTAAATGTTTCATATTTTACAATTTCAATAAATAAAGAACTGTGCTTTTTAAAAATCAGTCTTTCATGTGGAATACCTGAAAAAGGAATCTGAGTTAATTTTTTATCATGACCTCAAGGTAGAATACAGATTATAAATAGTTTTCAATCTGCCCGTATTTATTCTTAAGTTTCTGTAAACATTTACAAATATATATATATATATATATATATATCGTCAAGTAATTCAATGTTAAACCTTCATGTTACAATGATCAGAAAGCAAAGAAAAATGTAGAAAATCAAGCAACTAAGTGTGCAGTTATAAAAATACTAAGAATAACTTCCCAAATTTCATGTAGTAAACATCATAAGCATTCCAATATTTCCCTTTATCTACTATATTTCTTTTTCTTTTTTGTTTTGGTATCGGGGATTAAACTCATAACCCTGCGCTTACATATTTCTTTTTCAAAAAACAAGATTTTAAAACTTCTCTTTAAAAAATGTCTAAGACAACTCTAGCATTTATCTATCTACTAAAGATAGGAACAAATTTTTATCTATCTAAAATTTATCTACTCTACCTTTATCTGTCTATCTATCTCAGAATTATGGTTATCATATGGGACATTATCCATCTATATAGTTACTTGGGAATTGCCAATGAGGTCAGCTTTATAGGAAAATGCATCAGCATTACAAAAACCCACTTTTAAGGGCATGGGTTTTGGACAAGCAAGATCTGGTTTGAACATCAGTGAAGCCACTCACAAGGTAGGTGACCATAAGCAACTTTCTTTGCCTTGATAAGGCCGTGTCCTCTTATGAGATTAATCACATTACCTCACATCCCAGTCCTGAAGAGTCCTGTTACAGCCAAACCATCTTTGACACAAAGCCCGAGTCTGCCCATTTTCTATGATACCCATCTGACTCCAAGCCTCTATCACCTCTCATAACAGTCTTCTAATTGGTTTCCTTCCTTTATCTGTTAACTCCCTATAGTCCATTCTCTCCACATCAGCCTTAGCAATCATGAGAGCACAGGTCAGATATTTTCCTTGCAATCACCTAGTAAGTGGTAGTGAACCCAGGGCACAGGTGCTGCAGTGGGCTGTTCATTATCACTGAAAGCTCTAAAAGGTTTGCCATCATTCATTATCATCCTACTGCAATTGAGAAAGAAGTCCAGACTATACCATGGGTGTAAAAATGTGCTTCTTTATGGCCATGGAACTGTATTTTTAATTCACTGGGTAGTTCTGCCATCATATAGAATAAAGTCAAATACTCTCAAGGATTATACTCGAATTCTACTTTAGGCTTGGGTAGGAAAGTTAGGGAGGATGAATATTGTAATTGCTTCTTTCAAGATTGTTACTTTGAGAAAAAAAGTATTTCAATGGCTAAGTTAAAGTTTTAAAAACATTGTTTTCCATGCATTTCAAAACACAGAGGTAGCTGAAATGATATACAACTGTACTACATAGTTATGATTATTTAAAATGTCACTTGCATTTATAGTAATAAGAAGATGACTTTTAAGTCAGATTTTCTTGCAAACAGCAATCACTTGAATTTTCAACACTGTGTATATTCCACATATACAAATGTGGCTAATGTTTTAAACATATTATATTCAACATGTATTTCCATCTGTAATCGTACTTTTGAATTGCAGTTAAGTACATAACCATGGAACCTTTTCCACAGAAAAGTAACTTTATCTGTTTTGGGGTTTGTTTAATCATTTAGCTTTATAAAACCTGGATAAATACAGGTGTGATTCCCATTTTCCATATGTACAAATGAATAAAGAAAGCAAAGGAATTTTACATTGTCAAAAAAGAGATCTCCTTTAATATATCATGTATGTTGAAGTAAATATTGTCCCCAATTTTAGCTCATTGTGTTTCTGGTAACATAGTTCTAGTGATGTAAAGACTCTATAAGAAAGATGCAAATCTCTTCCTGAAGACTACACAGTCCCTTAAGAGTCATTTTATAGCAGCATCCTTATAATTGGAACATGAAGTGAATAAAAAGAATCTTAAATTATTTGGAGTTACCTGGTATTGTAGTCTTAACAGTTGGCTATTACAGTCAGGTACCCTACAATGACATTTTGGTCAACAATAGACTATGTACACAGTGGTGATTCTATCAGGTTAAAATGCAGCTGAAAATTCCTATGACTTAGTGACTTCATGATGCATGATCATGTCTGTGGCAATGCTGGGCTTAACAAACCTACCATGCTGGCAATCAGATAAAAGCATAGCAATATAGTTATACAGAGTTTGTAAAACTCGATAATACATAACTACAGTATGTTCCATTCATCACACTATGCTTCATGTGCAGATTGTCTAGGTGTGTAGTAGTTTATACAACCTACAACTGGGTCAGGATATTCTATGATATTCTTACAATGATGAAATTGGCTAATGACATATTTCTCAGAATGTGTCTCTATCATGAAGTGACACATAGCTGTATATGATAAAAAATGCATTTGATGAACTGGTGATATTATATGAAAGTTATTAAAAACCTCTTTTGAAAGTGAGATTTTAGCTCTGTGGAAATTTAATTATTACGTACCATGAAATGAGGTTGTGTTAAAATACGTTTTAGTTCCTTTGCATCATTATTCTCAGGGTAACAAGAAATTTCTTCCAATACCTAAAAAGATAAGCAAAATATTTATGTAAACATAATACAAAACTCACAAACTATGGAATTCTTTTAAATTTACAATTATGAGTGAATTTGTATGGCAAGTAAAACAATTAATGAAAAGATTCCTCATTTTTTCAAGGGTTAACACATAAAATATTATTGATGGTAATAAGTCAATAGCTTTCTTTTATATTAACAGCACTGCCAATTCTTTTTTTTGCAAATTCCTTTTAGAAAGATTACATGGGCTTGAATAAAAACAATTTAAAGAGGAATAATAATTAATTAGAACAGTCAAATAATATACTTAAGTAATTTTTCTTGCAGCATGGCAGGATTAATGTTATTCTCTATGCTCATCTCCCTGCACCGAGAAAATCATGCTTTCATCAATGCCTCCTAGAATTAAATGCCAATAAACTCAAGAACAACGTTAAAAAGCTTTCTTTTCTCCTTCTACCCAAATTTTAGTCACTAGTTAATTGTTAACATTTTCTCTGCACTGGTAAAAATGGTGTTCTTAAAGAAAAATTTTCTTCAGAGGTGCTTTCTTTCCCCCAGGATGGAGTTTACCTATTTAACTGGATTTGGGGACATGAACCAACGGCAAAACCTCTGATTTTCATTTCTTTGACTTTTATTTATTTTTATTTTTTTTGGTACTGGGGATCAAACTCACGACCTTGTGCTTATCACGCAAGCACTTGAACCACTGAGCTAAATCCCCAGCCCTGTTTTTCATTTCTAAGCAATTACCTGCTGCAATTCTAACCATAAACGGCTGCAGCCACAGTGAGGTCTTAAAACACTGTACTCCGCGGAAGCCCAACCATGGTGCCAATCAAAGACTTCTGCACTACTGCATGTCAGGGGCGCGCAGGTCTCCGCTCAGCAGCACCTCTTTACCTCTGCCTGCAAGGACCTTCGGAAGCGACGTCATGGGGTCACCCAGGCTGAGCCTTACATTTCAGCCTCATATGTCTAATGCTCTACTCAACCATGGCCTCAGGGAAGAACACACACACACACACACACACACACACACACCAGGGTTTTTTTCTTGTCCAAATGCCTGGTTAATGCGTTCTGGCTATGCCATGAATTCATACTATTTAATGATGATGAACTGACCCTCTCTGGTGTATTTCAAGCATCCTATTTATGTACTGGGGAATGAAAGCATGAAAACACAGATTTTGTGCCCCTAGGTGGAGATCTTTAGTAGGTTCTCACTGTTCAGTGAAGCCAAAGATTTGTTCTCACCCAGGGTATGTCTGCTTCTACTTATTTGTGTACCATGTAGATCAGGTAGTGATTCATGATTTCTGCCCATGACACCTAATTCCTTTTGATGAGTGCTTAGTGGACGAATTAAAACACATCCTCCTTCAGCTAGTCCTGATCAATTGGGTAGCCTGGCAGTCACCATAGCATCAGTCTAGTTCCTCAGTGAATATATAATATTTTTAGTACATGTCTTAGGCTTAACATCTTCTAGAGAAGAGATTATGTCTTTCATACTCTTTCACTTAGTAATCTAACTTGATAAGAGCTAATTTTTAAAGGGAAATTCTTATTTGTTTAATGATTTGTAAGACTAAAAAGTGACAAAAGTAGGTGTCTATTAATGAGAAAGTTTCTAATTCATTCTAATGTGATACACAAAATACAAAAATACAGATTCTAGAAATTATATTTATGGAGACCAAGTAGAAACATGGAAAATACTTATTATATAATGTTAGGCTAGAAAAACTTTGGTTGCATCTATATAAAACTTATATACAAATGAATAGTGACCACAAAAGATTCACAAAAATGAAAACTACTGTGTTAAGGTGATAGGATTACAGATAAATTTTTGTTTTCTAAATATTCTGTGATATCATGTTTCTATATGTTTTTAGAAACAGTTTGTGACAGATACAGCCATGTGTACTGCCAATATATAAAAATGACTTCTTTGAACTCAGTACATTTAAGTACTATAGAAATTCAACTAACTTTCAACCAATACTACCTTGAAAAACAATTTAAATTTTCATAACATGTTTATTCCTACCAAATGCAGCAAAATAATTTCTTTTTTAAAAAACAAAACAAAAAAATAAAATTGGTATGTTAACATTTAAAATTAACACAGCAGAGTCAAAACCAGAAATCTAGGCATACTTACATATATTTTTTCTTGTACATATATTCAGTGATAAACACCAAAACACTAAATCTGAGTATAACGAGTCAAACCGTGACTTTAAGGAATCTGCCTCTTAAAGTGCAGTAGAAATATTTTCATTAAAGATATTAAATATGATGATACCAAAAACTTTAAGAAAAATGTATCACTTACCTCTTTGGCTCGCTGAACTGCATCACTTGGAGGATTCCTGATTTGTGGTGAAGACTTTGTGTTAATTTTGTCATACAGCTAAAAAGAAAAGAAGAAAATGCAATCAATATTCATAATTCCTGGCTACGGTTCATAGATTCATATATATTATTTCAGTCAACAATATTTTCCCTCTTTAAAAGGCAGGCTGATGATTTCAGTGAGATCCTCTTGTTAATAATCTCTTAATCATTCAATGAAACTTGCCACAATGTGAACATCTTTAAATAGATGGACTAAAATTCTGTCAGTGTTGCAATTTCCTTGGCATTTTAAATTTGTCAATATTTCAGCAATTTCAGTGCTTTTTCCTTTTGACAGAAGCAACATTCAATAATATGAATAGAGTGCAATGAAAGAATGCTTTCTGGCCAAGATACGCCTAAAAGAATTTTCACAGAAACCTAAATCTTGGGAAAGGGCAAACCCAACTCCTTCTAGGAAGGAATGTTCTCACAAAAGGCTCATGCTTGTTTTACTAGGACTGTTCATTAACAGAATCAGTGCTGGGCTCCTTCAGTAAAAAATCAAGCGTATAATTATTTTTCCTTTTGATTTTACAACTTAAAGAGTGTGAGAAGATACTGAAAAAATATTTTTAAAAAATTCCACAAACCCAAATGATCCAAAGTTTAACTTTCAGAAGAACTTTAACTTAATTCATTAGAGACAAATCTCTGTAGTTTAGAAATACAATTAAAATATTAGCTTGTACCTCAAATAAAATGTCTCACAGTCAACACTTTGCTTTGAAAACAAAAAAGTTAAAATTAACCTTGGCTAGTCTGAAAGCTTCTGTTTCCTAACTTCTCCAAAATAGGTGGAGATTTTTTTGTTGATTTTGTCTTTCTCTTTCCTCACTCTGTACACCAATGCTAGTTGAGAGGTCAAATACTGACTGTAAAGATTTTTCAGATTATAGTTAATTTGCTTATATTGATGTAAGATAAATCCTTATAACTTGTAAATATTTGATCCACTCCATATATAAAATGCCTAATTAAGAGCAATGTGAAGACAGAGCAGGGATAATTTTTAAATGATGCCATTAACTATGAAAGCATTACTAAATGAGTTTAAATCAACAGTATAAGTAGACTAGTAAAATGAGACTCTACTTACACTTTTTATATTAACTAGTAATATGTAGCTAGTTTACAAATGTTTGTCTAAATCCCTGCAGATTTAAGCTCTTTCCATCTTCTCATTGGTCTCTATCTCTAAGGAGTGTCAATTTTGAAATTGAGAACTATGGAATATATTTTCTCATAGAAAAAATGTTATAAATAGTTATTAGTTTTCCATCTGAGAAACTAGGCCAGTAAACCTATAAAAGTAAATGAAACCTGGTATGGTGGTTTCTGTCTATTATCCCAGCACTTGGGGAGCTGATGAGTTCGAGGCCACCCTGGGCTATACAGTGAGTTCAATGCCAGCCTGAGCTGTATAGTGAGACCCTGTCTCAAAAAAGAAGTAATGAAATGTTGTTCATATATAATAAAAATAGTAAAAACCAAAACAGAACAAAACCCACAACCCAAACCCAAATGACAAACAAAATATACCTAAAAATCAAAACCAAACCAAACCTAACTTCACCAGACCAACAAAAAACTGAGAAGAGCTGGGTGTGGCAATGCATGCCTGTAATTCCAACAGTTGGGAGGCTAAGGTAGGAGAATTTGAGGCCTATCTGAGCTGTATAGTGAATCCAAGTCCAGCCAGAGCTACATAGTGGGATCCTGTCTCAAAAAATAAAATGAACCAAAACAAAAAACCCTAAGGAAACAAAAGTTTAAAAAACAACACATACACATTTAGAATACACTGAAAAATTTGTAAGAAGGGGCCTGGGACCATAGCTCAGTGATACAGCACTTAGCCTATTATATACAAGGCCCTGGGTTCTGAGCACTGCAAAAACAAAGCAATTTTTTGAGAGTAGATCTTATGTTAAGTATGCTTATCACAATAAAAATATATAAAATACTTAAAAAAGACACTTAGCTAGCTCTGTCATAGTATTAATGATTAAGCAAAGTTTAAAAATCTAAATGAATTATAAAAAGGTTTTCAAAAATTTCAGATCTGTTTTAAGCCTGTTTAAAGGCTTTATTAGCTAATGGCACTGTGATTTCAGAATGTCTAATTCTACCACAAATTATGAGTGTTACCTTTTCTTGACCAAGGACTAATTAGTAATACTACTTCCAACATTTTCAGCTATGATTAGGATTTGTTTCTATTAATATATTCAATAAATATAATTTTTATGCACAAAGCAACAAACATTTTACAACTTCCCAAATTAGACCTGTGACCTGATTTTCCTATACCAAGTACAGTTCCCTCAGTCTTATGCTAGTGTTCTCTCTTCCTCTCCCCTCTCCCTGTCACTCCTGTCCTCCCCTCTCTCCCTTCCTTCTTTTCCTTGCTTGTTTGCTCACTGATTGCTTTTTCCTTCCTTCCTTCCTGGAAGTTCAAATCCAGGTAAAAATTTTGTCAAGGTGTATGTGTGTGTGTGTGTGTGGGGGGGGAGTGAGAGGTGGTCAGGTTTGAAGAGCAGTTAGGTTGCAGCTTATCTTTCTGTATTACCCTTTACTCCTCTTCCACATCTGGCCTGCATAAAGAATATGTATATATAACAACGTGACTTTGAGATCTTACCTATTGTCTTAGATTTTTACCTCAAAGCTAAAGCCTAAGGGAATTCAGGGGCACCAAGTCTGCTGGGAAGCTGCCAGGGGACCCCTCTGGGTCTTGCTGAAAGGTGGTCAAACTGGGCTTTCTATACTCACCCCAGGGCCTTGTTCTGCCTATAGAGGCAGAAGCCTGGAATTTATAGGAATTCTATGAAGAGAGGAAGCATTTGCTTTTTCTTTCTCCTTCTTCGGGAGAGGAGAGAGAACTATACCTTCCCTTGTGCTAGATGAAGAGTGATGGATGCTCCAGAAAAAACATGCATAGGAACTGGAGATGCCAGCAAGAAAAACTAGCTGCTTCATTTTCTGGAGGGGGCATTGTGAGTTGCAGCAACTTGCAGGCCCACCTTGGTGTGCTAGGAAGGGCTGTCTGTGTGAGAAAGCCTGTAGGGTGTACTGACAAGTGGTGTTTGAGGTCCCTGTCTCTTTTGTAGCTGCAGGTCTCTTAGGGCAGGCCACACTTTTAATGTATGTTGGGGCAAGAAGGTGTGTGTTTCCCATGAGTCAAGGAGATGCCTCAGAAAGTAACCTGGTTGGAGATGTCTTGATGGGGCCCTGCCTGGGAGGTCTGCCTGCACACAGCAAGAGGATCCAGCACAGATTGCTGTAGGGTAAACCCTGGAGACAGGAGCTGAGAGGGTGCTGTGGAGGCCAGCTGCAGAATACACCAATAATGACAAAGCCACACATATGCAACCCAGGACAGCACCAACACTGGGATGCCTGCCACACTAAGCTACAGGTCACCTGAAGCAGGCTACAGCCAAGAAGGCTGCTTGAGATTTATGATTATAGATTATGATATAAATGCTTCTTTCTCTTTTCCATGACTAGATTTCTGGAGTCTCTGACATTAGATAACTGCACCTCACATGGTCTTGAGGACACAGTAGATGTTTTATAAATGTTTCCTACAAGATGAATATTTGAACTGGTACATATAAATATAGATATTTTCAAAAAATTCAGGGTAATATAAAAATAAATACAGTGGGAATACTTATTTCTTTAGGAACCAGATATCACTTTCTTTGTTCCTGCAGTAAAAAAAAAACTTTTCCAAGTTAAGAAATATATTTTGACAATATTTACTACTTTTCTGTATGTTTAAAGTCTGACTTACCTCATGATGTTTTTTTAAGGTAGAAGAGACCTTATGTATTGACACAATTCAATTCCTGAATTTTTTAAATTGTTATGTTTTGGAGACACAGTCTTGCAATATAGCCCAGGCTGGCCTCCAACTTGTGGCCCTCTGGCCTCCGCTTCCTTAGTGCTAAGATTATAGGCATGTGCTACCATGCCTGGCCAACTCCTTTATCTTAAAGAGAATGTTATGGTTTGTGTAAGTCCTCCAAGAGTGTTAAAGGCTTGGCCCCTAGGTGTGGTGCTATTGGGAAATGGAACTTTTAGGAGGTAACGCCATGTAGAAGGAAGACAGGTCTCTAAGGTCATGCCTTTGATGGTGTATTGGAACCTCAGCCCTTTCCTCTCTTTCTTTGATTCCTACTTGCCATGATGTAAGTAACTTTTTCTGCCAAGTGTTCTTGCCATGATGTACTGTCTTGACAAAGACCCCAAAGCAATGGTGGGTGGGTGGGGGGTGGTTATTGGACCATGGACTGAAACACACAAAAATATAAGCCAAAATTAATCTTTCCTCCTTATAAGTTCATTGTCTCAGGTATTTTGTCACACTGACAGAAATCTCATAATAGAGGATTAAGTGGATGTCTACTGAGCTAAAGTATCATCATGTTCAGGACCAAACTGGCAGCACAGCAAGTTCAAATCCCTGGACTGCTGATATCCTATCTTTTCTCTCACATCAGGTCTCCTGGGTTTGATTAGAATACAATAAAACACAATGTCTGTGCTAGGGAGATACTTTCAACAATATTTCAGAGGAAAACTATAGAAAACATTATTTATAGGCTACAGAAAAATGTGATTTGAAAGCTATTAGTCAAACAACTGCAAACTTTGCCATGTTAAGGAATGTTATGTTCTTAATCATACCCTGGGCCGATGGTAACCATTCTAGGCCTTTAATCCATGTGATCTCTCACAACCACTCAATCCTGCTGTGCCACAAAAAGTATGCATCAACAATCCATAAGTGAATGGACATGGCTGTGTTTCAATAAAATTTTATTTACAGAAACATGTGGCTGGCTAGATTTGGCCTGAGGGTGGTAGTTTGCAACCTCTGTTCTAGAAGCTTAAATTCAAAGTGAATTAGAATGTCAAATATATTCCCATTTGCTATTTACTTTCCTTAAATCTGAAGGTAATCAAGCATATTTGTAAAGTTGTGGTATAGAGGGGAGGAAGGAGGGAAGAACATTAATAAATTATTTCAAGGGAAAATGAAGGATGTAGAAATCTATTGCTGTTTGCTTTTTTGTTCTAAAAAATTATTTACTCAAGTTCAGCACTTTTTATTAAAAAAAAAATCCCACACACAGCACCAAGACGAAAAGAAGGAAATGTAACCAGCTGTGTGGCGGAACAGACTGTCTCACACTGCCTCACTTGCAGACAGGCCCATTCCCTATATGACTATACACAGCTCCACAGACACGCTGCATCTTTCTGCCTCAATGAGTGGTGGCACAGTGCCATTAGGAGGGTACATTCAACATTCCAGATGGGTTTCTTCAACAGAGTAGCATAAAATTGGTGGTAATATTAAATTCAAATTTGGGATTATACTTTTAAATGTAAAGATGAAATTGGTTAATATGTCCCTATTTACATTCAATGCACTAAGTCAAGTTTCATTTTTTTTTTTGAAACAGGGTCTCACTATGTAGTTTAGGTTGTGCTTGAACTCACTATGTGGCCCATGCTGGCTTTGAACTCGTGGCAATCCTCCTGCCTCAATCTCCTGAGTGCTAGGATTACAGGCATGCACCACCATGCCTGGCTTAATCATACTCCATTATGTCTGACTCTCTTCTGATTTCTTATTCCTCAAATAGGAGCTTTTGGTTTTTTGTAGTTTATGCGCAATACTTGACAAAGTCAATATTTAAAATAGAGTGGATGGCTACACATGGTGGAGATTGCCTATAATACTAGCACTCTGGAAGACTGAGGCAGGAGGATCACTAGTTTAAGCCCAACCTGGGAAATTCAGTGACTTAGTTAGATCTTGTCTCATGGCAAAAAAAAAAAAAAGGTCTGGGATGTAACTCAGTGTAAATGCCCTGGGTTCAATGCCCAGTGTGAGAGGGAGCGGGAGAGAGAGAGAAAGAGAAAGGTGGGGGGGGGGAAGAGAGAGAGGGAGAGAGAAGAAGAAGGAGGAAGAAGAGTGATAAGAAGCTATAAACTAACTAATTGTCTCTGGGGTGTGGGTCACATCAGTGTTTTTGCACAGAGAAAACTAAACTCTAAGAACTGGCATATGTATCAGTTGAGACAAGAGCATAACTTTTGCAACCAGACTCCAACTCAACTGGCTTGGAGAGCTGCAGAAAACATTAAAGCTCATTACTGACACTTTACAGATAAATAGCTTCCTGCTGGAAAAGAATTAAAGTTTGCAAGAGTTAAGTACTTGGCTGCAAAATATGTAATGGAATATGCCATGATTCTAATAAAACAGATAACGGTATACACAGGATTACATTGCTCAACAATGATGAGACTTGACACGACTTCCCCTGGAAACAGACTTATTAGGAACTTTTATCCAGTCTCTAAAAAAGAAGCTGGGCAAACAGGAACAAAGTTGCAAGGTCACATCTTTTCAGTGAACTACAAGATCAGTCATGAATATGCAGCAGTATTTTTTCTTATACAGGCAAAATCCAGCAAAATGTTAGGGGAAGGTGATTTAATAATAAAACACAGGAAACTGTTGACTACTGCTTGAGTAGTTAGAGATCAGAGAAAACCTTCTGAATCTGAAGATTTATTTTTCCTATTCGAGCTTACCTATAAAATTATCTTTCAATTAGGAATATGAATACAAGAAGCCAGAAATGATGACACATGCCTGTAGTCTCAACTCCGTGGGAGGCTGACACAAGAGGATCACTCAGGTGTTTGGGACCAGCTTGGACAACACAGTGACAATGCATCTTTTAAAAATGAAAACAAGGGCCAGGGATTTAGTTAGCTCTGCAGCATAAGAACCTGCCTGGCAAGCACAAGACTGTGAGTTTGATCCCTGGTACGAAAAAAAAAATCTGTGAGGCAAGTGTTTGGAAAAAATGGACTTTAAAAATGCAAATGAACAAACAAACAAGAAAATGCTCTTTCAAAGATCTCTGGCATCACCCAGCATGACAGAGTCCAAAGACAGTATGATGACAACACACTAAAAATTTTACAGTACAATTTTAAAAAATTGAGGTAACTTCAATTAAATTCTGGGAAGAACTTATATAATCTGTACATCTTGTAAATCTAGGAATGACTGTACATCATCATGATATTATGAGTTACAAAAAGAAACCAAACTCACCCAGGGTACTATTCTTTTGTGGAGTAAAAGAAAGTCTATCAGTGCCAAAAATTATTTTTGCTAAAAATTTACAGTTCATGAAACTTCTAAATCAATTTTTTAAGTAGTTGAAAAAAGCACTCAAATATTAGTTGTGCATATCACTAATGCATGATGATAGTGTATTCTATCCACTTGAAGGGTGAACTTTCATCTTCTTTTTTCTTTCTTTTTTTCCTTTTTTCATCTTCTTTAAACATTATCAAAACAAGTGGTACACTATGTGCTAATCCACCCTTCAAATGTTAAAAAAACATGTAAACAGCAAATTTTATAAATCCTAAATTAAGCTTGACTTTCATCTAAAGAAGTGTGTCAAATCCACAAATCTAGTGACTGAGATAAAGCAACAGGCCCTCCAGATTACACTGGATAACTCTCATAGAAAACAGACACACAATTGACTGTACACTGTCCTCAGTGGTGGGAAACTCATGACTCAGATGTCCTAGGAAAACTTTAGTATAATATAGTACAGCAGTGAAATGTTACTTTAAGTCACATTTTAATAAAATCATGATGGCAAATACAGTATATCCTTCCTTGAAGTTCTAAAAAGAGGTTCAGCTGGCCTCGTAAGATGCTACTTTCAACCCATTATTGAATTTTTTTTCTGACCACAAATAAGATAAATGAAAGTTCAGTACATCTGGCCAGTTCAAGATTTCCTGAAAGAGTTGCAGAATACTTTGGATTTTCACAGAAGAAGTAGCTAGGTCCTTGTTTGATTTAACTTTTATTTGTTTTTACATAGGGTTTTGTTTTAATCTTATTACAACATTGTGCTTACAGAGATTTATTTTTCAATTCAATAAATTAAGACTTGTTTGATTTCCTAGTTAAATCTAAAAGATTGTCCGCTTAGTGGCTTAACAATATAGGTCAGTGTGGTGGATTCTTGTCAGTTGGCAGTCTTTCTGAGAAACTAAAATACTGGTCTCTTATGACTTAACTTGATTGTTTTCTACATCTTTTTTTATTTTTTAATTTTTTATTTAAAGAGAAACAAAAGCATGTAAAGCAGAATTCCAAAAAAAAGATAAACAATAAGAAATCACTAGTTGATAAATTACATTTGTCCTCTTAGAAATAGTTGTTCAAGTTACAAAATTAAAGCATACAAAGTAGATAGTCAAACAGTGAGAGTGTAAAAAGCTACACATGCATGAATCTCTACATGTATTTCTATCCTTTCTGTATTAGAGGGAAAAACAAACCTTAGCAAGACAAAACAAAACAAATTCCTGTAAAAACATGAAACCAAAAAGTCGTATAAAACCACAGTATGAGGTGATCTACAATGATTACTGTGTTGTTTCTTATTATTTTCAATAGAATGTCTATATTATCAGGCATAATTGAATATAGCAGTATAATTGAGTAAAGCAGTAAATAATATTAGTAAAAACAAAACATTGTAGACAGTATAAAACTTCAAAGGCAGGTAATAATCAAACCAGAGTGGATATTCTAGTGGGTCTTGTCATCTGAAGTGCAGTTGCCTATACTCCCACACTTGATACTATCAATCATAACAGCTTTGAATAAAATCTATCAATACAAAACAGCGATCTAACAAACCAGATTCGATTACAATCAGTCATGGTAAAACAGTGTAGGTTTTACAGAGCTTAGGTTAAGTTAATAGGAAATTAAGGATGATTACCGTACTTTATCCTGTTACTTTCGGGATTGCTGTCTGTGCCCTCAAAATTAGTACAGGTAGAATGACTGGAACAGAATATAATACATCTAAGCAGAGTAGTGTGAGTAATGTGGGTTTTAAATCCTGGTGCACTATTAACAATATAGGGTATCAAGGCCATTTATGTTAGAGATTCTAGTTATCCTCCTCTCCCTCATTTCTGCTATGCTATTTTTCTGCCTTTGTTTGTCTAGTTTTCTCCTTCATTCTATTGCCTGCCCCACTCATTGAGGCCTTTCTGCCACTGTTCCTAAAATCCTGGTTTTTTTTGTCTCTCTCTAGAATGTCCTTCAGTATTCTCTGTAGGGTTGGATTGGTGGTCACAAACTTCCCCAGTTCCTCTTTGTCATGGAAGCATCTTTTTCTCCATTAATTTCTAGTGACAGTTTTGCAGGGTATATCAATCTGGGCTGGAGGTTATTTTCTTTTAGGGATTGGAAGACTTCGCTCCAAGCTCTTCTTGATCTGATGGTCTGTGTCGAGAAGTCAGCTGTGATCTTGATGGGCTTACCTTTATAGGTAATCTGTTTCTTTTCTCTGCTGGCTTTTAATATTCTGTTTTTATATTGAATTTCTGGCATCTTGATTATTATATGTCTGGGTGTAGCTCTGTTTTGGTTGTAGGTGGCTGGAGTTCTGTATGCCTCACATAACCAAATGTCATTTTCTTTTCCCATGCTTGGGAAATTTTCCTTAATTATTTCTATGAGTAGCCTTAGAAATTTGCCTGTATGTATTCCTGCTTCTTCGTTCACATTTCTTATTCTTAAATTGTAGATTCTCTTGTCATCTTCTAGCCTTTGTATTGCTACTGCCTGTTTCCTTGTTGTTTTTAAGAGATCTTTCCTTTCATGATCACACATTGCAAACTCGTCTTCAAGTTTTGATAGTCTATCCTTAGTTTCTTTTAAGGAGTTTTGCCAGCTTTCAATGGAGTTTTTAATTTCCTGGTAATCTCTTTGAATCTGCTTCATGTATTCTATATTTTCTTTATATTCTTTATCGAATGTTTCTCTCCTTTTTTTGTGTTCCTCCCTTCTTCCATCTGTATCATCCTGAGAGATGCCTCCTGAGAGCATTTCTTTTATTACTCTACTTATATCTTTCTTTACCTGATTTAATATTTCAGATTTGAGCTCGTCTACAAGGTCCCGAAGATATCTCTTAATGTCCATTGAAGACATGTCTGATGTTGTGTTTGCCGCCCTCAGTCTCCCTTTTTTTTCCTTCTCCTGGATCAGTGCTCTCATGGTTCTGGTATGGGGGCCTCTTCCTGCCTCTCTCTCCTGTCATGGCCCTGGCTTCCTTCACATGGGTTAAAGTGCAGGTCCCAGCCCTCTTCCCTTTTGGCCATGTTTCTTCTGAAGCACGCTGGCAAGGGAACTCTACCCTCTCCTACCTGCTCTTGTCATTGAGGTGTAAGCAGAGGCTGTATTTGCTTGCCCCTCCCCACCGGCCCAGCCAAACTTCAGGTGCCTTCACCCGGTTAGTACTTGCTAGGCACAGGGAATCGATCTGGGACAGCTCATTGGGTCCCAGCCAGGGGCGTGGCCCCAGTCCAAGTAAATACCACGAATCTGCTCTGGGGAGGGAGCAACCAACTGAAGTCACTGTTGCTCCCATTTCGGGCTCCTCCTGCCCAATTCCAACATGTTGCCCATTTGGTTGCGCCCTTCCCGTGGAGGAGGTGTCTCATTCCCAGCACTGACTGTGGATTAATGAAGGTCCCTTCACTGGCTCCACTCTCCGCTGGGCTCAACAACCCCCAAGTTCAGTGCTGCTGTGCTTCCTGTGAGTGGTGGCAGGAACGAGTTTGGTCGGCTCTGCCGGCCAGCGCAGATTCAGGCCTTTGCGAACTTGGTGGGTCGCTGCGAATGAAAACACTGTGTGCTGTAATTTTTAGCTGTTTCAATTGTAGTCCCGAAGTATTTGATGGGCTTTTTTACATTTTAATTTTTTCCTGTGTCAAGAGGATCCATCTCCCTCTGTCTGGGTCTCTCCAGGGTGTTTTATTCTGGCAAATGAGTTGTTTCTCTCAGGAGGCTTTGTATTTTGTTGCTCACTGATTGGCCATCTTATCTTCTTTCCTCTACATCTTTTTTAGTTAGCAAATAATTCTAAAATTAAGTGCTATAAGAGACAAGTCACATTGCTTATTCTGGAGCAAAGAAAAGAAAGCAGGAGGGAAAACAACCAATTTGATGATCTGATAAAGACAGATATGATACTACTTCCTCCTGAGATAGGACACTTCTAATATACCAGATACAAAAATTTGCCTAACCCTGGAAAAATTTCCTGATGGTATGAATTTTTTTACTTTTAAAAAAAAGTCTTAAAAACTGATTTTCTAGTCTTGTTCTTCTTAAGTATCTATAATTATAGGTAAATGATACCCTAAATGAATATCTCAGTATTAATTTGCTGTTTTAAAAGAAAAGACAGCATTTATGTTTATTATTAGTGTGTTATATTTTATTTAATCACTTTTGGCTTTAATATGACATTTTGCCTAGGTAAACACCAAGTACTTGTATGAATATTTGTAGCAAACATAAATTTCTGTATAAAGACAGAAAAAGTCCGGCAGAAATGGTTTTATGAGATAATGTGTGAAGGGTCACAAAGAGAAGAAAGCAGCTGTGTTCTCAGATTGCAAAAGTTGCAAGCCACTCAAATGCCTTGTGAGCATATCACCTTCCTTTCTAGGGAAAGCCACTCCTTACTTTGAGAATGGCATAAGAAAGAATAGTTTTCGTTGTATTTTGCTGGCTTTTATTTTTGTTTTTTTTTGGGGACAGGATCTCACTGTGTGGTTCAGGTTGGCTTTGAACTCATCTATGTAGCCCAGGCTGGCCTCAAACTCACAGTGATTCTCCTGCCTCAGCCTCATGAGTGCTGGGACTACAGGTGTGTATCACCACACTTGTAGTGGAATTTTTGAAAATTCCCTTGCCTTCTGGTAATGCTGATTATGGTGTCATAAAAACAGAATGGCACTCTGGGTAACACTGGTACTAGGCACAAGTTGATTCATGACTCTTGGTAGTCTAGAATAAATTCCAAACCTTGGTTTAAGAAGTAATTCATCTGAACAAATATAGGAACTGGAAGGACTCCATAGTCGTAATACATCGATAGAGAAATCACATTCTTTTCACACAGAGTAGGACATAGGAAGTAACTTGGGACCTAGAAAGAACAGTTGTGTGGAAAGGGAATCAATGCAGAGTTCTCATTTCCTACTATGGGAAAGCCTTACACTAGGAATTTTGCTTTTCTTATTGTATAATTAATTATTAATCACAAATAAACATGAATAGTGAGTGAATAGACAACAAAATGTGGTATCTACACAATGGAATATTACTCAAGTCTTAAAAAGGAAGGAATTGTGACACATTGCAACATGGATGAATCGTGTGGACATTATGCTAAGTGAAATAAACTAATCATGGAAAGACATATACTGTGTGATTCCACTTATATGAGGTTCGTAGAACAGCAACACTCACAGAGACAGCAAGTACAATGGTGGTTTCCAGGGGCTAAAGAAAAGGTGGGGCATGGATAGTTATTATTAAGGAAGATTCAGTAGGGGAAGATGACAGAATTTGGAGGATAGAGGGTGATCATGCTTTGGCAGTAATAAGAATGCATTTAACACCATTCAAGTGCACATTTAAAAATTACTGAAATTGGGCCAGGGATGATATAGCTCAGTGGTGCAAGTATCTGCCTGGCAAGCGACAGGTCATAGATTCAATCCCTGGTACCAAACCAAACCAAACCAAACCAAAAACAAACAAAAAACCAATTCACACAAAAACCCACAAAAAAACCACAACACACACACAACACAAAAAATCCCCCACAACTCCCACAAAAGCCACTGCTGAAATGGTAAATTTTATGTTGGGTATATATTATCACTGCAGAAAGACCAAAAACATTGATATTATGTCAAATAAAATTTGCAAAAAAACTGTGAACTTTGGGAAATAGTAAACATGTACTTGAATGTAGAGGGAATGAACTAAAACATAATGCTCTGCAAAGTTCTCCTTATTGAAAAGATACATAAAATTAGGTAATTTGTCATGCTAAAAAAAGACAATCTGAGTTTCTTCATTACCATGAGGTACAACTACTACATGGATTAATAAAAAGTTTTGAAAGAAAAAAAACCCAATTTAGTATTTTTTTCAGTCCTTGGGAATTCAACTGAGGGAGTAAACTGTACTATGATCACAGGTCATTTTAATATTTCATCTAGAGCCTTGCTCTTGCTAAATTGCCTAGACTGGCCTCAAACTTGCAATCCTTCCTTAGCTTCCCCAGAAGCTGAGATTACAGGTATCTGCCACCATACCTAGAAACTTGTTAAAGTTAGTACAGTTGTCTACTATGTATCCTTTAATTTTGTAACTTGAACAACTACATCCAAGATGACATTATGTAATTTATCAACTAGAGTGATTTCTTAGTGTTTTTTTCTTTTAGAATTCTGTATTGTTGCTACCATTTTTCTGTTTTGCTTTTTTTCCTCTTTAAATAAAATTCTAAAAAGTGTAAAAAATACAGTTAGTAGAGTTGATGATAGTCTTAGTCCTAAAACTCAACTTTAATCTGGTATAATGCCCCTGTGAAATCTATCACACTGATCTCCTCAATGGGCTCACGGCACTGTAGACAGCAGTCCGTGTGGTTTTCCTCTATTGGACTTAGAACAAGAGGTAATGCCAGGAACAGGGTGCAATGCCAAGAGGTACTTCAACTGCTATTGCCATGTGAGCAATGAATTACTAATGATGTTAAGTGTTATGTGATCCACAGTACACTAGGATTCATAGCAAACCAAAGAATCTTCCAACAGTGCTTTATCTTTATTATGGTTTAGATCTAAAATGTCACTAAATTCCCATGTGTGTGGATGGTGACTGGATCATGGGGGTGCTATACTCATCAGTGGATTCACCCATTAAGGAGTTCACTAGCTAAATTTGCTGTTAGATGGTGCGACCTGGAAGGGTGTATTCTTGTCCTCAGCTCCTCCTTTCTCTCTCTCTGCTTTCTGGATGCCTTAGGGTAAGCAGCATTTCTGTACCATGCCCTTCCACTAGGTCATTCTGCTTGGAGCCAGAAGACCATGGACTGAATCCTTTGAAAACTGTGAGCCAAAATAAATCTCTACTCCTGTAAGCTGTGGGTATCAAGTATTTTGTCCCAGTGATGGGAAAGCTGATATAATTCTAAAATAAGGCAAAAAAGTTTGAAACAGGTTTTTAAAAATATATTTTTACTATTTTCTATGTTTAAAGGCTTTGTTGAAGTATTATTTAAAACAATCTAATTTTTAGTATATTGTGAGCATACAGTTTGATGACTCTTGTTAAATTTATACTGTTTGCAACCCCTATTTCAGTCTAGTTTTAGAACATTTAAATTCCCCCATATTTCTTTGTGTACTAAGAACTCTTTACCTAACTCAAGGTAATAAAGACTTATTCTTAATATTTTCTTAAATTTTTTCATAGTTTTAAACTCTGAAGTATTTTGAGGCAGTTTTGTGAGTGGTATGTGATAAGGGCCTGGGTTCATTTTTTGCAATTGGATATCCAATTGCTCTAACTCTCTTTTATTTTTATTTTTTGATTGCTTTGGAGACAGGCTTTTGCTATGTAGTGCAGGCTGGCCTTTAACTCACTTTGTAGTCCAAAGTAGCTTGAACTTGCAGCAGTCCTCCTGCCTCAGCATCCCAAGTGCTGGGATTACAGGTATGTGTCACCACACCCAGCTCTAAATCTCTTTTTTAAAAAAAGACTATTTATTTCCAATTTAATTGTCTTGGCATCTTTGTTGAGCATAACCATAATTGTGAGGGATTATTTCTGGACTGTCTTCTATTCCATTAATATGTCTATCTTTATACCAGCATCATACCATTTTGATTAGTACAGCTTTATAGGAAGTGATAAAATCAGTCTTCTTACTTCATTCTTCTTTCTAAACTGTTTTGGTAGTTCCACATAAATATTTGGAATTGCCCTGTCAATTTCTACAAGGAAATCCTGAAGGAATATTCATAAGGACTGAATTGAGTCTATAGATCAGAATGGAAAAATTTCCATGTTAAAAATATTGAGTCTACTAATCTATAAATATCTCTTCATTTATTTAGATCTTATTTTTAAGGAATACTTTGTAGTTTTTAGTGTACAAGTCTTACACTAATTTTGTTCAACTTCTAAATTTATTTTTGGTGATATTAATAATATTTCTTTAATTTTATTTTTATATTTTTGCTACTTGCATGCAGATATACAGATAATCTGTATACATTGGTCTTATATCTTGTGACCTTGTTGAACTTTCTATTAGGTCTAGTTTTTTTTGTAGATTCCTTAAGATTTTTCTCCATGCAAGATCACATTTCTAAAGAGGATAATTTTATCTTTCTTTCCAACATTCATGTCTTGCACTTCTTTTTATTGTTGCATTGGCCAGAACCTCCACTACAACATTAAACAGTAAATGGTAATAGTGCACAATCCTTGCTTTATGATCATATTAGTTTTCTGCTGTATAACAGATGACAACATGCTTAGTGTTTTTTTTCTAAAATGATATCTACATTAAGAAAGAAGAAAAATTATAAGAAATATTAAAAATACATGCTATTTTTAGCTCTCAGGTATCTTATTTCATGTAGTATTTTCCACTGACAATAATACTTTAATATGCTGACACAGAAGTTTTTGCTTAGCTAGTTAGAAATGGTAGAATTAGAGGCCCTCAAATGCCAAATAAGCAGCGGTACATTTGGAAGCAAACAGCACAATAATCATCACCAATGGGCATGGACCCCTTACCCAGCCAGTTTCATACCTGCCAAAGTTGACTCTTAAACCTGATAGGATTCTACCAGCTTGCCAGAACTTCAGCCTTCCAAAGTTCTCAGACAGGACTTGTAGAGACATTTAAGTACAAAACTCACTGGACTGCAAATTTATGAGAAACTTAGCTTTGGCATTTCCTGACTGGAAATTTTTTAAGACGTTCAAACTATATTGACTTAGTTCTCAGACTCCAAATTCCTTAAAACATCATCATCAGATTACTGTAAAACTTCCATTTTTTTCCTTTAGGAGACTTTTGAGTTCTAAAAATATGCTATTCCAAATATGACCATTAAGTTAATGTCATCTGAAAAAAGCAAAACAGTAAATCAAGAGTTGTAGTTTTCCAGTGCTAACTTCAAGCCAGATGGAAAAACTCTAACTCTCCCTAAACAGTAAAACATTATAATAAAGATGTCAGTCAAAATATGCTGGATTCCATGCACAGTTTATTCCTAATGTAATACTTAAAAATATTACTTAATCTATTATAGCAGTCTACTTAAAAATTAATATTACAAAGACTTCTAAATTAAGCTGCTATTGCAGCTAGATTTTTAAAAACTTTTTTGATCTAATCATTGATTACAGTTTTAGAAAACAATTTTAAGATTTGATATGAAAATCTTAATTAGGTGAGGGGGCATCATAATTACTATGGAAATGCAGTATATAACAAATGCTAACTGCTGTTCAGAGGTATGACAGATGGTAGGTAAATGTTTAGAGAACTTGGTTGTCAAATATGGCAGAGAAAGAGAAATGTGTCACTTAACAATGTTTTGTACACTGTTGACTTACAGAGTAAACATTTTTCTGTAACAGGAAAATTACTACAAAAATGGGCAAGACAGAATTATTGCCAAATAACATTTGCAAAATGGTTCTATTCTGAAAAATAAAATCATCAAAAATTTATCCATCAACTGACCACCAAGGTATCACATAAAAATTTCAACTCACTGATTCAAAATATCATACAAAGACACACCGCACTTTAACACCAATTCCCAAAAAAGTCTAAAGATTTCTGGCAGGGTAACATTTCATTATTTTATATTAGATTTGTATCATTGCACTCATATCTAAAGAATTAATTAATCCAAGGTAAAATCAGTTTTCCATACTCTACAAGGCTGAATTTTATCTCCTCAAAATTCACAACTACCTAGAACCTAAAAATGTGACCTTATTTTGAAACGGTGGTTTTCAATGAAATTAATTAAAATGAAGTCATACTGGATTAGAGTGGGTTCTAAATCCAATGATGGTGCCCTGAGAAGGACATGTGAAAATACACACAAAAACATAGAGTAGAATGACATTTGGTGCTCAGAGGCAGAGATTGGAGTGATGTGTCCATAAGCTAAGAAACACCAAGGACAGCTGGTGACCACCAGAAGCTAGACAAGGCAAGAAAGGATTCTTCCCTCAAGATTTTGGAGGGTGCTGACACCCTGATGTAGGAATTCCTAGCTTGTGGGACTGTTGCAGAATAACACATTTCTTGGTTTTTGTTGTTTTTTTCCAGTACTGAGGATTGAACTCCAGGCCTCTGCACTAAGCTATATCCCCAGCCCTTAAAAAAATTTTTAATTTTGAGACATAGTCTTGGTAAGTCACTAAATTGCCCAGACTGGGTTTGAATTTATGATCTTACTGCCTCAGCTTTCAACCTGGGCTGGGATTACAGGTGTGTAGCACCACACCTGGCTAAATTTCTATTGTTTTAATCTGCTCAGTTTTGTGGCACTTCAGTTTGGCAGTTCAGGCAACCTAAGCAACATGTTAGAATCTTTCTTTTCTTTTTCTTTCTTTCTGTTATTTTTTTAAACAAAATTCTTAATTTGATTTTATTTTACTAGTATATTCACCTTAGGGAATAGGTACATGTACATATCACACATCTTAATTCTTATTGAAGCCAGAGATTTCATAGCATGCTACATCCCCAATTCTTATTTTTTATTTTGAGATTAGGTCTTGCTAAGTCACTGTACAGATCATCTCAACGTAGACTTAAACATAGATTGAAGCAAATAGATCGAGTAGGTCCTCATTTCTCTATATTTCTTTCCACAAAATAAGGAGCAGTGTATGTGTACCAAGGTGGAAATAATTAGGCAGTAAATGTCTAGACATTTGTGGATCTGTTTCTAACTACAGATTAAACTAGATGTATTTTGCTAAATTTAAAATCAGAAAAAGTTTCCCCTTCTGTGAAACCAGTATATTTCTCCTTTTCTAAAAAAACCCTCTGCACAGTAATTATAAATATTTGTGGAGTATGATGTGTTTTGATAGATGTGTACATTGTGTAATAACTGAATCAAGACATTTAGCCTATCTGTCACTTCATAAGTTATCATTTCATTGCGGTGAGAACACTCAAAATCCTTTCTTCTAGCTATTACAATTCACTTTACTGTGCAATAGAGAAGCAGAATTTACTTCTCCTAACAGTAACTCCGTACCTGTTGACCAGCCACTCCTTATTCCTCTAGTCCCTCTAAGCTTCCCAGCCTGCCATCGAGATTATTCTACTCCATATTTATGATATCACCTTCTTTAGATCCCACTTATGAGTGAGATCATGTGCTGTTTGCTCCTCTGTACCTGGCTTGTTTCACTGAACACAGTGTCATCCAGGTTCATCCACATTGCTGTCATAGTACTTTCAACTCAGCAGTAATTTTGTTTCCTCTAGATTCTAATAATATCTTTTACAATTTTAAGCTTGTTATTAAAGACCTGACTAGGATGATCTTTATTCATCCTTAGGAACTTAATCCTGTTTGTCTTTGTCAGCTTAAATATTATAGTCTCAAATTTAGGAATAATAATGTTATTGAACTAAAAGGAATAACAAACATAATAAAGTTATTTTACAAAGTAGCTCAGTAGGATTAAATAACCTTAATCAATGTAGATCTGCAAAACAATGCCACTTGGTGCTACCACCTGGAATAAATTTTGATTCTGTAAAACAAAATTATCTGAAACCAAGCATGGGATATGGAACATAAAAGAAAGAAAAATGGATGGTCAAAGTTTGAGATACTTCTTCCAAAAGGTTGGTCACGCCTGGGTTTCCTCTTTAATGTATACCATAAAAATTTAAGTATGTCAGTCACTTGCATACTTCATTCACTATGTTATTGAAATGTAGTCTTTTAGCAATGAAACAAGAGCTTAATAAATCTTACAGGATATATGGCATAAGGCTTATACCAATGATGGCTTAGGTCATTCATAATGATTAAGTTTTTATTTAAGGATGTCTTAGCTTAGATATTCAGTCACATACATCCGAACATTACCTGGGGTCAGCTCATATTCAGGATATCTCTGGAGTCTATAGGTGATACTTGTCTCCAAAAATCAGAAGATACTCTATCTTAGTTTTCTTTGGCAGTGGGCATGGAACCCAGGGCCTTGTGTATTCTGAGTGTTCTATCTCTGAGCTACTTCCCCAGCCTGATGCCCTGTCTTTTTTAATGGGCATGGTTCATTTTCAGCCCAATAGCTTCTTTTCAAAATTGAGCTATATTGACAGGGCAGATGCTTGATAATGCAGACACTTCTCTAGGTTTGTAATTCAAAAGAATCCAAAGGACATTTAAGTATTTTTTTTCACTAAGATCTATGGATATATTCTGAAATTATGACAGTTTTTACCAAATATAAAAATTACTAAAGATTAATGCTTTTATTGAGGTCCAAGAAGTTCCATATCAGCGAGTAAGTGGCACCTGGAAAAGCCCAATTTGTGTGTGAATATCTGCCTCTCTGCACAAGCAAGCAGTGTTTTTGTATCTCCCCTGAAGCCTCAAACTTGGTGTGCTTAAGGACTGTTATTGCTTATGTACCTACAAAGACTCACAAGCTCATAGGTGGAACTTTTGGGAGCTGACTGAACCATGGGTATGTGACACTAGATTAGTCCACTGATGGGTTTATAGCTGGGTGTGATATTGGAATGTGAAACCTAGTGGGAAGAGGTGGGTCATGGATGTGGCCTGGAAGGATATCTATATTTATATATATCTATCCTTCTTATCCCTTGATGATGTTCTGTTTCCTGCTACCCTGCTATGGACTGTTTTGCCTCTACCATGTCACCTAGCCTTGGAATCAGTTGACTGGATTGAAGCCTCTACAAACTGTGAGCCAAAACAAACCTATTTTCCTTTGTCTTGTAGGTGTTGAGTATTTGGTTCTAGCCACAAGAAAGTAACTAAGCAATGCATCTTGTTACCCTGGTAAGAAAAATACAACTTTTACAACAATTTGGGTTTCTTGGAACCTTTAAATTACAAAAAGTCCTTGATATAAAACAAAAATACCCAAAATAAAACAGCAAATCTACTCAGCAATGAGTTATCTGAGGTATTTGAACTGAAGGTAG
Source organism: Hydrochoerus hydrochaeris (assembly GCA_004027455.1). Classification (NCBI taxonomy): domain Eukaryota; kingdom Metazoa; phylum Chordata; class Mammalia; order Rodentia; family Hydrochaeridae; genus Hydrochoerus; species Hydrochoerus hydrochaeris. The sequence goes on from PVLA01005549.1 coordinate 130,304, forward strand.
ACATTATTGGTCAGCTTTGTTTTTTCTCTGGATTTCAATCTTCTGTCAATAGGCCTGTCATATGATGGAATATAGTCTTTCAAGAAGAAGACACTGAGTCTATGAAACCCAGTAATGTGAAATGTGAAATCTGTGAATACAGTCAGACACACAACATCTTATTTGATTTTCTCTCTTCTATACTTATGCTTAAGGCATAATATTTTATTTATTTATTTATTTATTTATTTATTTATTTATTTTTAGTGAGTAATATTTATTAAGCAACTCCTACACAACCAGCTGAAATAGGAGATGAACCAAATAAAAGCAGTCACGAGGGTACAGGACTTACTTACAGAGCATATAATTTGCATAAGGAAGTGTAAATTATACTAATATTGTGGCTAAATTTATTAAATGGGTATTATCTGTATGTAAAAAGACATAATATTTTAAAATGAGATTTAAAGTCAATAGAAAATAATCAGTTAAAATCAGTGGATTCTTCTAATACAAATACTTTGATAAATTTTAGTTGTACTATACTCTTAAAAACTAATATATCACTTGCATGCATATATAATTATAATTTTCCATTGTTGCTTGTTAGAGTATATTGCCTTTGTACTACATACCTACTTTATTTCAATTCTGAATCAATGATGGATGATTTTCCTACATTTGTCATAAGGATAAAGGCAAGTGAAAAAGGATTGTTATAATGGATATCTGAAAATTCATGCTAAATACTCACCTCACAAAAAACAAAACAAGAAAATAAGACTTACATCTAGCAGTGTGTGAAGATGCTGATCCTGGAAAACACTGTGTAGAAAATCTAGGTCCTTTTCACTGCAGTCTGTAAGTGCATGAATCTCTTCCAGGCTGTCCAGCACCTGTGAGACTGCTCCTAAGGAACCAAACAGAACAGAGACAGCTAGTACAGAAAGTCAATGTTAAACTAACCCTTATAATAGGTTTTAATCTTACTTTTAAGAACAATGAACTAACATCAGAATTTTAAAGGCTAGGCTCAAAGGAGTTGTTCATGTCATTTAAGGGCAGAATGTTTTCACTGAGTTTATATTCTCAACAATGTATTCATGTACTCTATTTTAAAAACTAAACTGAAGAATGTGTTCTTTGAATTTCAGAGATTCACCAACTCCAATTGAGCAACCAAATGATCAGTGTGCAGCAAGCTGTATATGAGAAAGTCCGAATATCAGGACACCAGGATGTTTTGAAATATTACAGAAACACAGGTGGGCCCTTTACAGTGGGGCATTCCTTCATGAACTGAGAGCACAGCCAGCTGTCAATCTTGGGGACCAAATCATCAACTGGGAGTTCCTGCTGCTTAAAATTAACTTTGGAGGAATTTTAAGGGCTCAATTTTAGTTAATAAAAATTCTAGATCATTCCTTTCCTTTTCTTCATTACATACAAAGTCAAGAGAACAAGTCATTTACATTGTGTCATGTTCTTCTTATTCAGAGGACAAAGATCAAAGATAGATATATTGATGAGCACGTCCAACTACCATGTTAAATTTCAAGGCAATCCATTTTTGTGGGGCAAAGTGAGTGAAGTATTGATTCTTTATATTTCCTTTTATAACCAGGGTACTTCCAGGTTTAACAAGGAAAGAGTCATACTGAGGAGTACCCAAGTTATTTACTTAGCCTTATGGAAATGACTGGCTTATTGTACTCTGTAGACATTATACACTTTTATACTCTGTAAGAAAATCCAAGAGGCTAACTTCAGAACAATTGTATACACCAGAGAGAAGTCTAAGATTAAGTGCTTCACTGCACATTTAAATCTTTGGATTAGTGGTTCTCAACCAGGAGAAATTTTTCTCAAGGGGACATTTATCTTAAAAGACTAGACAGCTAGGTGTAGCACATACCTATAATCCCAACACTTTGCTAAATTGGTCACAATGGGCTTGAGTTTATGATCCTCTTGCCTCAACCTCCCAATCAGTGAGACCTTGTCTCAAACTTAAGAAAAAGGGCTGAGGACGTAGCTTAGTGCAAAGTCTCTGGGTTCAATCCCCAGTGAAACACACACACACACACATACACACAAACACATGCGTGCATGCATGTATGCATGCACACACACACACGCGTGCACACATGTACGCATGCACACACACACACACACACACACACGCACACCCCATACACACATAGGCACAAAGTTTGGAGATACTGGCATTTTTAATTTCCACAGTATCAGGCAGAGGCTAGGGATACTACTAAATATCCTATAGTTCTTAGAACAGCACCCCACAACACAGAATCATCTAGCTCAAAATGTCAGTAGTGCTCAGACAGCAAAACTCTGTTTTAGATAAAGATAAAATTACCTTCTAGAGAGCCAAGGATATAGCTCAGTGGCACAGCACCTGCCTGGAAACTGCGAGTTTGTGAGTTTGATTTCTGGTACCTCTCCAAAAAATCTGGAAATCCATGCTGTTTCTTTTCTTTTCTTTTTTTTTTTTTTTGTGGTACCGGGGATCAAATTCATGAATTTTGCTTGCCAGGCAGGTGTTTATGCCACTGAGCTAAATCCCCGGCTCTATGCTGTTTCTAATTCTTGTCATACACCTTTATCTACTCTCATATGCTTATGGGTTAGAATGTAAATCAGTAACTTTTTTCGAGAAAACAATCTGATAAATAGATCAAACTGCCTTAAAAAGACTCATGTGCTTTGATTTAGTAATTTTGATTTCTACTTACAAAAACCTACCTTCAGGAAAAATAGGAGAGGATTTATGAATAAGGATAGTTATCATGTAAAATAGAAGATAAATCTAAGACAATGACACAGATTATAGTATATGGCATATGTAGCCTAATGAAAATTGTTTTTGAAAATTTTCAAGATCTAGGGAAATCCTTGTGATATAAAATCCAACAAAACATAATGCAGAACCATGCACACTCTATATTCCAAATTATAAGAACCAAATAAAATATACACATAAACTAAAAAAAAAAAACCAGAATGAAATATACTAAAAGACTAGTAGTCTTTATTTCCCCACTAATACTTCATTCTGTTCTTGCCTATATGCTGCAAGTTTTGTAAATTAGCAAACTCCCCTCAAAACCAGAAACCACTATAAACTACTGATTATTGCAGCACTATTGAGTTATATTAGAGATTTGGTGCTTAAGCCACAAATCATATAGGTATCCATATGGAACTTACTGTGGCTATTTTAAAATATTTTCCTTTTTATTTTAAAATGATAAAATATATACATGCATTTGTAAAAAATATTTAATACACCATTTACCTAGTTTCTTCCAACAGTAATATATTGCAGAATTGTAGTATGATATAAAAAACAGGATACTGTCACTGATACAGTAAAACTACAGAATGTCTCCTCTTCATAGGGATCCTTTATGTTGTCCTTTTATAGCTATACTAATTTCCTTCCCATAATCCTGGCAACTACTAGTCTGTTCACCACTTCTATGATTTTTGTCATCAGAAGGAGTCTATATAAATTAAATCATATTATAGTATGTAACATTTTTGGCTTTTAGTTTAGTTTAGTTTCTTTAGACAAGGTCTCACTGTGTATTCCTGGCTGGCCTTGAACTTGTGGTGATCCTCCTGCCTTAGCTTTCTGAGTGCTGGGATTATAGGTGTACATCACCATGCATAGATAGGCTTGGCTTTTTTTCCCTCCCAGCTTAATTCTTTGGAGATATATTCAGGTTGTTTCATGTATTAGCAGTGCATTCCTTTTTATTACTGGGTAGTCTGTGGCATGGATGTGGCAGTTTATTTGACTCACAGATGAAAATCTATTGGAGTAACTATGGGTAATTTTAAATTTTGAATGATTATGCTTGGAAGGCTATTGATATTCTTTTATCAGAAATAGTAAATGGATATTAAATGGGACAAAAAAAGATAAAGGTAGAAATTAGTCTTCATCTCCCCTGCTATTACTCAAGAGGTATTAATGTAGTCTACTTCCTTTTACCTGCTCTTTTCAGGAGCTTTACTTTGTTTAAAGTGGCAAGAAAAAAAACATGGAAATTAGTTCAAAGCCAACTCTGTGTTCACCTCTTAATGGAAGCCTTGGAAAGCAAAAGTCTGAAGAAATTAGCCCCAAATGTCCCTCTGAACCCAGCACATCATCAATGGTAGAATTAAATGATACCAGGTTTACCATGTTATTAAACCCAATTCTTATGAAACTCCTGGTTTATGAGACTACAATAATAAAAATACTAATGACACAAGTTGTGGGCATATTTTTAAAAAGTCAACAGGTAATGCAGGTAATTTAATTATTATTTTCATTCAGTTCTCTTAGTAAAGCCTTACCTAGTTTTTATTGTTTGTACCCAGTATAACTTGTGCTGACATGTAATCCATGCAGTAGTTAATTAATAACATAGGATTACAGCAAAAACAGTCCTGTATTAAGCAAATACTAAGGTGGACAGGCTGATAACTGGAAAGCAATTCTGGCTATACCTTACCAGAGATGGATCACCTGCCAGTCTGTGAACTCCCCAGGTGCTCAGTGCCATATCCTGTCCCACTGACACACTCCACAGGTGACTTCTATGTTCACTTGGTAGCTCTTTTTTTCTTAGCTGTAAGGTCCTTGAAGCAGGCCTATGTTTTATTCATTTTATGACACCCATAAAGTATGCTCTGAACAAAGTCCTAAAGGAGACATACTAATAGCAGCTCCCAATTTTTGAGTGTTCTCTATTATGCTCAAGGCACATCCTCCGGCCCACACAGTAAAGCAGATATATTATTCTGCCTTTGTAGACAGGCTACTGAGGTTCAGAGGGATCTAGGAAGATCACAGCTAGAAGGTGGTACAGCTGCTCACTGCACTAATTGGCTGTGCTAAGAAACACTGGGGAGGGGGTTCCAGAAACAGCTAGGGTGAATGCGTGGATATGGAAGGTGAAAAAGAACTTTAACAAAGCCCCATTGGGTCAGACCATAAGCAGAACTTGTATTGGATGTTCCTTTTTTCCAGGTACTCTCCTGGGGCTTCAGTAAAGACAGAGACATGATCCCTAGCCACAAGGAAGGGGCTCCTATGTGGGCATGTGCAGTAGGCATACTATGCCCTGAAGTAAATGGTACAGCAGAAGTGAAAACCAAGTGGTGGTCTAGGAGGAGCTGGGGCAGCCTCTAAGAGGAGATAGACAAGCAGGAATTCACTGCTTTCCCTGGTGGTGTTCTGTGTGGATGGCCCACCAAATGGATGCTTTGCTGGAAGGAAGCAAGGCACATGAGCGCCTTCATTTCCAGGAGGCCCTCCCAAACTTCCGTGATATGTCACTTCTTCTAAACCGACTTATAGTCTTATCTTGGACAAGAGGTGATTAAGTTCGTCAGTTCTGAATCAAAAAAGGAAGTATTTCTCTAGTTGTACTCAACTTGCCTATTTCTAGCTCTGAAAACTGCCCCTACTTTTAAGTTTCTGTAATTAGGTAGGAAAATTAGTTTTCATTCCATTTCTCCTTCATTTAGTAAATCAAATAAACATGTATTTTTGGCCTAATTTTGAAATCTTTTTTCACTACTGACCAATTAAACACCTTTCTTAACACCTCATCTAGTTACATTATTTCTTTGTGTGTGACTATCAGAACCACAGAACACACTCTTGGTCAGGCAGACCAAGACTTTGCAGTTCAGCATCAAGTATGTCTAAAAGTTCCATAGTTTTCAATTCATTGTAAAATATAAATAGACATAAAATATTGCTGGAGGTTTTCTATTGCTATTTGTTTCAGACTTTAAACACTGGAAGTAATGAAAAATAATACATCACACACATACATGCATAATATATAATACTGTAGTTTATTTTTAAAATTTTATTTTAAAGAGAAAAAATAAAATAAAATTCCGCATTTAATTGCCCAAACAATAACCTTTCTTTTCAATGAATTAAGAGCAACTAGTAGTTTAACTATCTTGAATATATATATATATATATATATATATATATATATATATATATATATATATATATATATATAACTTTTCCCCTACACTGCAGTTTAAACTGTTACTGGTATTCGTTTTGTAGATCAGTATCATTGTGTATGAAAGGACAATTCATTTTTCTCAAATACTGAGAAGGATGCCTTTGCCATAAAACCACTGAATAAGCTATCTCTTTTTTTGTTTGTTTTGCTTTTGAGACAGTCTTGCTATGTAGTTCAGGCTGGCCTAAAATTTGCTATGTAGCTCAGGCTGACCTCAAACTTGTGGAGAATTTGTGTCTCAGTCTCCTGAGTTCTGGAATTATAGTCATGTGCTACTACATCTGGCTTGTAACTATCTTTCAAAAAATCAATCAATAAACAGTACACAAGTCTATTCAATGGCAGGACTGTAGGTATTCTGTTTGTGTTCTATCCTGGGCTGTACTTTGTAGAGTGCTATATAAAAAAGACACCATAAAGAGATACACAGAGAAAATGATTTTCTGGAGCAAATTCTGAAGAAAGTACCAGAACAAAGCCACAGAAAACAATTTCTCATATTTTATAGCACTGCTTTCTTAAAGTCAGAATGAAAATTATTTTAATCCTAATGTTTATATAACAGTTTAAAATTTCCAGAGTACTGTTTTACTGACTACTTTATGTGACCCTATAATAACCCCATCTTGAGGCAAGTGTTTTTTAATCTGGAAAACTCTGTAGGGTAAATGATCTGTCTAAAGACCATAGCAGTGTGCAGAATACTGAATCTTAGAAACCAGGTCTTTCACTCCTACTTTGGTATTTCCAGAATGCCCTCCCCAAGTATTTTACTCTCAGCAATACACTGGAGTAATCTGTAGTTGGTAAGTGTCCAGTGTGTATTCTCTCTTTAATCTTACTTACTACATAAAGTTTTTTTTTCTAGCCCTTGGTCCAAACTTTTACATTGATCATCTTATTTTCAAATCACTCCTGTATTATTTCTGTATCTCTGCCTTCAGAGTAGTACTTGACTTATACTTTTTTGCATAGTCCATTTGATAATCAAGTTTGTATCTATCAGGCTGATAATTGTACATTTTAACTTTGAACACTCTTGCTTTTTCAAAGAATCTTACTGATACGAACAAGTTTTTCAAAAAGTTTTCTGTCACTATTATGAAATAATACTTTTAAAAGCATAAATATGTCAACAATTTTAAAAATATTTTCTAAGCTTTTAAAAAAAGAACATGCTTTTAAAGTCAGTAAAAGCCTCATGAAAAAGTTGAGTGAATAAAAATAACCTGAAAGCAGGACAGAAAAATAACCAGTGGAATGTTTAAACTGAAAAGTTCTCAGTTTCAAAATATCGCTGAGTTTCTTAAAATTTTCTCCCTCCATTTTACCATGAAAAATTCCAAACATGTAGAAATATCAAAAGAACAGTAACTACTACTTAGGTGCTCTAATTGTTAGCAGTTTGCTGTCTTGCTTTATCACAAGCCTATACAGTTATCCATGATCACTTCACCATATTTTTTTGTTCATTTCACAGGAAATGACAGAGTGGCTCACATCAGCCACTTAAACCTCAAACGTTTCAGCAAACACTTCAATCCTTCTTCCTCTCACTCAAGTAAAATTTCCTTGGAGAGAAACACACCAATCCCAAGTGTACCACACAATAAGTTTTGAAGCATCTGTTTTCCTGGAAGTTAATTCAATAAAGATTTGTGTGTATTTCTTAAGTTATATGTAGAGTTATGAAGCCTAGTATCAATAGCAAATCTAGCACCTGAATCTAGTCTAGCTTTTCAACCGTAATCAACAACCTTTCTTTCCTATATTACTGACCCATTAACCTAACACTGTATCACCACACACACATTCTTATCACCCAAAGCTCTTTTCCTATGCAAGTACAGTAACATTTAAAAAAATTTGCTTACAAAGGTATATTTTATTAAGTGAGTGTCAGCACTCCAAAAAGTTCCCTCTTGTCTCTTTGTAGTCAATCACTTTTCCCATCTCCAGTTCTAGTCAACAACTTTTATTCCCACTCACAAAGCAAATTCTGCTTTTCAAATTATGAAGACTTAACACATGGTGATAAATATTTTAGCTTCTTTATACAGATTATGGTACAGGCACCTTAAATTTTATTAGTTTAAGGAACTAAACTCTATATATATTCTGTCAGAATGTAGGTGCTATAATTCTAATGCCATTTTGCTTATTAAAATAGTCTGTTTCAAATAGCAACATCTTTGAGCACAAGTTTTTCAAAGTACTTTAATAATACTCTGCTGACTATTAAGTGCCTGTGATAGTTAATCTTGATTATGTCAATATGATTGGCTTGGGAACCACCAGGGGATTTGTAGAGTGCTCTTCTGGGTATGTTTGGGTGGGTCATGAAGGTATAACTTTGTATACTATATGTTATACCTGGCTCTCTCTTTTCTGGCCATATTCTTCTGCTTTGCTTTCTGGCCACCAAGAACTAAGCAGCTTTGCTCAGTCACATGCTCTTGCCATGTTATTTCATGTTCCTTGGAGTCAGCTGACCATGAACTGAATCCACTGAAACCATAGCCAAATAAATCTTTCCTCCTTTAAACTGTGAGTGTAGGGTGCTGTGTCCCAGCAACCGAAAAGCTAACTAATACAGTGCCTGTTTTGTGTAAAGCTTTACAACTAAGGAAACACACTACTGAAAACTCGAAGATGGTCATTCCCAAATGATATGACAGGTCTGGTTGATGGGAGGGAGACAGAGAGAAAAAGAAAGAAAAAGAGAGGGAGAGAGGAAGGGAGGGGAGAAAGGAGAGAGGAAGAGGGCAGGGGTCTTTAGCTTTGTATGTATGTGGGGTGGGCAGCTTCTAAGATCCTCCTTCCCCCAATAATCCTTACTCTTGGTGTTCTTGCCCTTGTTGGGACAATTCCTTCCCTTGGAGAGAGCATTGAGTTCATTAATTTACTTCTAATGAACAGAATGGGGCAGAAGTGGTAGGATGTCACTTCAGTATAAAGATTATGTCTTCTGTCTTAGGCATTCTCTCATTCTTGCCCTCTCTTTGATTATCAGTGCTAGGCAAGCAAGTTGCCATGTTTTGAACAATCCTTCAGAGAGGCACACAGCTGGGGAGGAACTGAAGCCTGTCAATAATCATGAGTGAGCTTGGAAGAAGACTGCCCTGCAGTGGTGCCTCAATGGGAGACAGTAGCTCTGGACTGGTCTCAAGAGAGATCATGAGCCAGAGACACTCAGCTAAGCCACACCCCCATTCCTCACTTACAGACACTGTGAGATGATAAACATTACCTTGAGGTAATTCACTCCATAGCAATAGAGAACCAATATACTGTGAGTTTTATATTAAATCAACTACAATTTAAGCTACAAATAACTCATGCAAGAAAATGTGACAATAAATTCTATCATTAGTACCCAGATTTTCTACTTTATCTTTGTCTCTTATCTACTTTTATCTTACTAAACCTAATTTTGAAGTAAAGATTTTATTTTTAAATCAGGTTTTTATTACGATAATTGTAGATTCAAATGCATTTATAAGAACACAGAGTGATTCTTTGTATACTTGACTTAGTTTCTCCATTGGGAACAATTCACAACTATAGAATATTATAATCAGAACACTGACATTGATACAATTTACTCATTTTATCCAGATTGCCTCAGTTTTACTTATACTTGTATGTACACAGTTCTTACATTTTAATTTTCTCATATATAGCACTTTATATCCCTTTATAATTAAAATCTAGCTATCATATTCTTTTTTATAAATGTCTGATAGCAAAGGTTAAGAGACATGATTTCAGAGTGTATTTCACAGCTCCACATTAATAAACTGAAACTGGATTCAGTAATAGAAAGTAGTAAAGTAATAAATATCCACTTATATAATTGTCAAAGAAAAATTCACTTACCCTGAAAGTTTTCTTGAAAGCAAACTATAAAGTAAAATGTTACACTTTCCCCAGAATTAATGTATTGTGTTTGAAATTCAGATGTGAAATAATATTATTAAATATGGCTGAAATTTTAACACTGCCTCTTTTTCTTTTTATGACAAAAGGTAAAGTTAATATATTACTTCTGTAGCAATACCTCAGAAAATTGATATATCCAGGTTTTTATGTTATGGTCAGACAGTGTTAAAATTCATATTTAAACATCTAAACATTAACAGCCAAGGAAAAAGTGAAGCTGAGTATGAATCATGCAAAGCCAAACACTTTTGCATAAAAGATAAACCTTAGAGGAAAACAAAGGGATACCTACTTTCTGCTGCTAGAAGTCCTAGGAGGAAGGCAGCATATGGACAAACAACAAACAGTATGATTTTAGAGCAAGCAGGTTATCAAGCCACAGTTGGGCTCACTAGATGAGCCACAAGAAGCACAGTTCCCCAGCTGACCCCAAAGGAAGCCCTCATGTTCCATAAGCACAATCTGTAGGACTACTTAGGATATCAGATGTCAAACATTGGGTTCTAATTTTGACTTCTTTGATTTGAAATATGAGAACAGAATTATTTCCACTTAGAATTATTAATAGAGAAACAGTACACTGTTTAACAAAATGCATTCTAGTAAATGCATAATAGATGAATTCCAATGTTAAAATAGAAAAAATACCTTTTATTAAAAATGTTTTACACTATCAGTGACATACCTGAATGTGTTTGACTTTACTTTTGATACAAATTGGGGAGCTGATTAGTTGTTAAATTATGATTTTAAATATTCTTTTTTTCCGAAATGCATAAAGTATTTATTGCTCATTACCATAATGAGATTTAATGTTCAGAAACAATATGCTGTATTTTATGAGCAGGCAGCTTTACTAAGTTTTTCAAAGTGAGATTTCATAGGTCAGTAGGATTTAAATAAATTTTGTGGGATCAAATTAGGATTGTCAGTTATTGATTTTTTAAAGCAAGATCATTTAAAACACTGACCTACCTATCACTGTCATTTCATAAGAAGAATAAAAGGGCATTATCTAAAGATGAAGCACAAAGACAGTTCATCTCAAGAAAGGTCAGTTGCTGACCTGACTTTGTTCTCTGTCTTTGTAACCATTGCTCTTCCCTACAATCTCACACTATGAGCCCATGTTCTGTGATCATTTTTCTCTTTTTGCCATGGGCTTGAATTCTAGATAATGATGAAAAATGCTTTGTGTTTTGTACTGTAAAACAAATCCACAGAAAATTAAACAGAAAAATACTGGGAAGGATAACTTTGGGAACTTAAAAAATAAATGGTGCAGAATTTAGGTACTGGTATGAATGGAGAAGAATTTAGGCTTGAAAATTAAAGAAAATTTTAAAAAATGGAATAAAAAATAATGATAAATGAGCATATAGCTATTCTAATTTATGAAAATGAAAAGTTTTATAAGTCCAGATAAAACATATAATTGGCTTTCTGCAACCAACCATATAAATACTACTGTTGGTTGGAGAAAAGCATATTTGTTAGTAGGTAACTGTTTGACAATTAATGCTGATTATAATAGTAGGGTACCTTCCTCTAAATGGCTTAGCTTTAAAAATTAACTTTTAGGAATAAAATAATGATTAATAAATAATAAATAATAATTCTTAATAGTTATATAAAATTAATAAATAAATAATAAATTTATTATTAGTTAATAATTAATAAATAAATAATAAATAATAATTCTTAATAGTTATATAAAATTTAGGAAAATATTAACCTTTTCTTCAAAAACTTCCTTTGTTTTTGACTTCTGAATATATAAAAATTTCTGCTTCATTTAGGGTAGGTGATTAGTGTTAGATGTAAAGACAACATTTTAATTCTTCCATCTTTTATTTGTAGCACCCAGATAGTGCCATGGAAAAACACTTATGACAGACATTTATTAGGTCAAATGAAAATACAGACTGCTTACAAAATAACTGATTTGGGAATTAAGAAAAAGAAAAAAAAACACTTAGGAGGTGGAGGCAGGAGGACTGCTGTGAGTGCAAGGCCAGTCTGGACTACAAAGTGAGTTCAAGGCCATTCTGAACTGCAGAGTGAGACCCTTTTTCAAAAAAAAAAAAAAGGAAAAACAGAGAAGAAAAAGATGGCCGATTGATAGGTAGCATGATAGAGAGCCTCTCTGAGAAAAACAACTCAGATGCTAGAATTTAACACCATGGAGAAAACTAGATGAAAGGAAAGGAATTCTCATGACCCAGGAAGAAACAGGAAAAATAAAAAGGAAAAAAAAAAGAAGAAGCGTAGATGGAGGGCTAGAGCTGGGTATGCTCCCATCGCTGTTCTGGGCGCATCTTAGAGTCAGGCAACTCACAATTGGGCTGAGGTCATGGCCCTGCCGAGAGAAGGGGTTGGTGAACCCAAGACCCTTGGTGGGAGGAGGTGCTGCAACAGGAGTGGAATGGTGAAACGAGCTGCACAGACTTTGGTGAGTGCTGAGAACTGGGTTCCCTAGAGTGGGGTGACTGGCTAGATGACATATTGGGCAGAACAGGCTTGAATCGACAACTGAAGTGGCATCAGTCAGCTGCTCCTGGCCCAAAGCAGATTGGTGGGATCTACTTGGGCTGGTTCATGCCCCTGGTCGGGACCCCATAGCCAGGGACGAGGCTGTCCTAAACCTGTGACATCCACAGGGCACACATTAACATGCTGCAGACACTCACTGGTTGATTGGCTTTGAGGGGAGGGGCCGACCCACATTACCCCTGCGTGCACCTCACAGATCAACAGCAAACTGGAGAGGGCAGCAATCCCCTAGCCAGTATGCTTCAGAAAAACTGTAAGCAATACAAAAAGGTCCTGAGACCTTCACCATTCACCTGTCTGAAAGAAACCAGAATCATGACAAGACAAAGAAACAACAAAAAGCCTCCAAATGCTGACCCAGGGAAAATAAGCGCAGGAGAGGTAAATACAGAGGAGATTGAGTGTAGCAAACATGCAATATCGGACACGGCCTCAACGGAAATAAGAAATACTTTCGTGACCTCATCAACAAATTTAAATCTGAAATTCTAACTTAGGTGAAGCAAGATATAAGAAGACTAATAAAGAAATGCTGGGCACTCCTCAAGAAGACACAAATGGAAGAATGGAGAACCCAGAGAAAGGAGAGAAGCCTTTGATGAAGAATATAAACAAAATCTAGAATACATGAAACAGATCCAAAGAGATTATCAGGAAATTAAAAACTCCATTGAAAGCTGGAAAAACTTCTTGACAGAAACTAAAGACAGACTTTCAAAACTTGAAGGTGGATTTGCAATGTATGATCATGAAAGGAAGGATCTCTTAAAAATAGCAAGGAACCTGGAAGTAATCATAACAAAGGCTAGAAGATGACAAGAGGATTTATAACTTAAGAATAAAAAAATGTGAACAAAGAAGCAGGGACAAATACAAATGAAATAAAAAGGCTATTCACAGAAATAATTAAGAAAAACTTCCCAAGCATATGAAATGGAAGTGATGTTCAGATATTGAGGCCTACAGAACTCCAGCCAGCTACAA